>CAJNRD030001116.1:9946972-9981501 GCA_905319865.3 Cotesia congregata
ACCCACATGCATTTTTATATATTTTTCATATTTACATATATATAATATATATAAATATATAAAATATATAAAAAATTGATGTGGGTACTCAAATGAAAGGTCTTGATGAGTATAACATCGGGATGAGCTTATATCCTTAAAAATGTAAATATCTCACAAGATACAAGGTAATTTCTTAATTAAGTATCTAGAGATAAAGCATTTCCCAATGCACCGTAAGTACTTATCATCATAAATTGACTATTGGTGAGAATGATATGAAACCATGAAAAGGCACAACTAGGTCTCGAATTTTCCAACGATACCAAAGTTAACCATAAAAAGCCATTTTATCATATAAATTTACTGGCCACAAAATTTTGCATATTCTCTTAATGATCTAGATTATTATTATTGTTATTTTTTCATTACTAAAAACTACAAATTTTGCAATTAATAATATTAATCAAAATTTTATTTATAAAATTAAACTGATACTCTTAAATATTTTCTTACCCTAAAAATTAAAAATCAAAACTATCGATTCCCGTACTTAATTATAAAGTAATTATTTAAATAATGTAAAAAGAAAAAAAATCAATGGCAAGAATTAACTGGGTCATTTTATTTCAATTCAAATATTTATTTAGGAATAGAAAATTAAATTCCCTTTTTTCATGCAACCACAAACTTAGTAATCATTTTATCTAAAACTTTAGCATGAGAAATTAAAAATTTTAATTAAAAAATAAACTTATTCATGCAAAGTCATGAAACAGTAATTAAAAAAAATGTTTTTTTTTTTTTCTATTTCTTTAGCCATTTTATTCCAATTCAGCGGCACGAAATCATGCATTGCACTATTAAATAATATTTTTTTTTTACATTGTCTGAATGAAAATTATTTTCACCAAACAAAGAATATTATTTACGGGAATAATGAGCGTATGGATCATGTAATTTGGAGAGAAATTTAATTATAACTTTCAATCAAGTACGCTGTTTGATTGTCTACTCGAACAATGTTAATTTAAAATATTATAATTACTATCAAAAATATGACCTTAATAAAAAAAAAAAACTACATTTAAATTTAATTATTCTCTCAAGTCCAATTGACTTATCTCTAAATTTATTCTTCTATTTAAAAAGTCTATTAATCAAAAATAATTACTTATAAAAAATGCAAGATCTTGTGATTAAAAACTTTGATACAAAATCAATGCTCGGAGCTTAAAAAAAATTTTATACAAACAAAAATTCATTAGGAAGTAATTAAGACACAGTTTATTTATTTACGTATTTATTATCAATAATAATAATATTTATACAATGATACTTATTAGTGGGAGCGGGTAGAGTATTAATTTGTTAAATATTTCGAATAACTATAACATTAATAAAGCCGAAGATTAGTGAAAATTTTAAAGTTGTCCCAAGTTATAATTTAAGTCGTAGATTTAACGTAATTGAACTTTAAAATCGTTATTTGATCCGATTCAAACCGATAAGGAGTGAAAATGAGTAATCAAAACTATTCAGATTGACATTATTAAAGATATAAGTTCATCCCGATGTTACACTCATCAAGAGCTTTTATTTGAGTACCCACATGCATTTTTCATATATTTTTCATATATACATATATATATAATATATAAATATATGAAAAATTGATGTGGGTACTCAAATGAAAGGTCTCGATGAGTGTAACATCGGGATGAGCTTATATCTTTAAAAATGTCATTAGTCGACAAGACAGCAATGTCAGTTCTTAATTATTGACATTTTTAAAGGTATAAACTCATCCTGATGTTAGACTCATCAAGAGCTTTCATTTGAGTACTCACATGCATTTTTGATATATTTTTCATATATATACATATATATAATATATATAAATATATAAATTATATATAAAAAATTGATGTGGGTACTCAAATGAAAGGTCTCGATGAGTGTAGCATCGGGATGAGCTTATATCTTCAAAAATGTCAATATTTCACCGTATAAAACGTCATTTCTTATTGATACGTCTCCAATAAGTCGAATTAACGGTTTGAACGTTCAATTCATTGAATCTACGACTTAAATTTCGACTCGGAGTGTTATTTATTTAAAATTGTATTGCTAATTAAAATACATCAACAGTCTCATAAATTTACGTCGTGCTTAATTCGAGATAAAAATAAAAAAAATAAAACAAATAATAAACGTACTTTTGATCCATTTTTTGAATGGTCTCAGACATAGACAATGTCTGAGCTTCCAATTTGACAATAACTTCAGTTTTGTGCTTAAGCGAACTCTCGCAGTCCTGAAATGAATTTTTACAGCAAATAGTTTTTTTATTTGGCCTTTATCAATTGATACAAATTTAAATTCGAGATAATAGCAATGACAGTTAAAATAGTAATTGTTAGATAATGATCGATTGATTTTAGCTTAAGCCTAAGACAACAGAATAAATGATTTGTAACATTAAAACAAAGTTTAATTGCGAATCTCAGCGTCTTTGTCATCAACTTCTACTTTAGCGGCTTTCTCCGCTCTGAAATCTCTGTCCCGGAAAGTCCCAAGCTCAGCAAAAGGCGGTGGCTTTGGAGAAAGCGGGCTTATTTTAACAAAACTTTTTGTTGAACTAGGCGTTGTTGGCGTTCTCCCATCGCTGTCTTTCATTAGGTGGTTATACTTTTCTAGATTGTTTAAGATTTTACCGATTTGGTTGGTTTTTGCGTGAAGACGGCTCACCATCTCACCTTTTTGCGTCAATTCCACCTCGCATTCCTACAAATTCAATTATTTATACATCCTAACAATTATTATCTACTGATAAATCAATAAAATCCTGCTAAATAAAGGGTTAAGTCACTCAAGGAATTTTTATTATTGTAAAAGATTTTGTGAAAAAATTTTTTTGATATAGCCAATTTTCATACCAGGCCTTATAAGGTTTAATCTGGTGATGAAAGATCTTATTTCTGCTTATATGTGGCTTTATATGGTCATATAAATTTATATGAGGACATATCAAAACCTATTAAATTTTATAAATCGAAATTTTAGGCCATATAAATTTTTTCACAATATAAAATCAATAAAAAAATAATCCACCTGTAATTTTTTGTACATTTCCAAATTAATCAATTTTATATCCTCCAATTGTCTTCTTAGGGAAATAATAGTGTCTTGTTTTTCGTGGATATCTTTCTCCAAAAGTTTCATTGCAACTTCCATCTCAGATTTCATACTAACCTGATTAAAAAATAATATTAATCTCTTTGTTTCTTAACTTAAAGAGGTCTTCTGGTTTTACGTCCTGATTTCTGGGATTTTTTTGTAAAAATTAATGAAGAGATAGAACTTTGAACTTTTTACCATTTATTAATACATATTTCAAGAGTATACAGTTAAATTTTTAACTAAAAAACTTAACATTCAGTAGAATTAAAGTTATAGTGGTCTGAAGACACCCTTATCAAAAAATTATCAAAAAAAAAATGAAATTTTGACTTTTTTGTTCAAAAGTCTGTCAAAAATCCAATCTTTAAAATTTTTATCGAATCGGTGTCTTCAGACCACTATAACTTTAATTCTACTGAATGTTTTTAGCTAAAAATTTAACTGCATACTCTTGAAATATTTATAAATAAATGGTAAAAAGTTCAAAGTTCTAGCTCTTCATTGGTCTTTACAAATAAATGCTCAAAAATCAAGGCATCAAACCAGAAGACCCCCTTAATACTTTTATAAGACTACAAAAAACAAAAACCTGTAAAGCCAATTCCTTTTCGACGTCAGATCTTAATTTTTTTTCACTCTCAAGCCTGCTTCTCAATTCCTCAATTTCTGAAGTAGTTTCGGTGATTTTAATCGGGGTTTTTCCCGTCTAAAATTAAATCCAAATATCAAAGAATGCTTTAATTTTAAAATAACCAATTTCTCAACAATATTACCTCAACAGTGTCTTTAACTTCAATTCCAAGTTCTTTCTTCAACTGTCGATTTTCTTCTTGTATCGACAGAATATTATTGCGCGCTATTGACAGATCTTCTTTCATTAAAGCATTCGTCGTTGTCAGAGATTCAACTTTTGCTTGTAAATTTTTAACTGTAGCGCTAAAAATGAAACATCAAATTTAGATTCTGATTTCCTTTTTGTTTTATTAATCACAATGTCAGATTAATTGGTATCAGGTGTTAAATATTACACAAAATCCATGATAAAAAGGCACAACACTGTAAAATCGTGCTATGAATATTTGAGTTGAGTTTCAAAAGGGTATCTTTTCATTTTCGATTGATCGAGACAAAAAAATAGTTATCTTCAATTATAAATATTTTTATTGAACTTTGTTTAATTTATGTATAAAGTGCTATCGGTTATGAAGTTACAATTCGATTTTCATTTAGAAATCTTTATAATTCTCAAAGTAATTAATATTTGAAAGTTCAAAAAACTCCACGGAAAAAAGTAAACTAATAAATAACAGACGATTTATAATAAGTAATGATCAACTGCTAAAAATTACCATTTCAAACAGTAAAATCGTGATTTTACTATTTACTTTATAATATTTACCATTTAAAGATTACAATTTACTCTTTACATGGAAGAAAATACTATTTCAAACAGTAATATTCGCTATGTAAATGTCTAAAATGTTTAAGTATAATAATTAAGAATTCAGACTTTGATTACTATAGTGACAGCTATACTAATCACTTATTTTGGATATTAAATTATAAATTGTGGCTTTTATACTTTCTACATTGTTCTGTAATATTTATATTTTTGCCACCCCGATGTCCGCTTTACTGTTTGAAACTATAAAAATTAACCGGAATCCGAGTGAATATTACAGTTTACTTTTTCCCGTATGCTCTTTTAAAATACTAAAAGATACCCTTTTGAAAATCACCTCATTTTTTAAAATGCCATTAATAATTCGGCTGCCCAATTTTAAAACACAGTAACTGCAAAATTTTTATACCTGATTTTTTTTTTAGTATTGATGCATTTTTTATAACTTTTAAACCTTAATTTCAAGTATTTTTTCTTAAAAATATTTATATTTGAGTAGTTTCTATTCATAAATCAAATTTGTCATCAATTTGGCGGTCAAACTTTTTTTTAATAAGAAAAATTGAAAAAAATTTTTAAATGTTAATTACTGTGTTTTGAAATTGGGCAGCCGAATTGTTAGAATGAAATTAATAATTTTTTTTTCAAATTTATTGTTTTGAATTGTTTTATTAAAAAATTCAATTGTCTACGATATTTTGTCCGCGGGGATATTTTGTCGGAGGATCAAAAATCATGAAACCGATAAATTACTTCAAATGACGATTCAACTCTTCAATATAATTCTTCTGATCAAGCACAGTGGTCATATTATCGTTCTCTAGCTCTTCATCAGGAGAATCCCCGGGTATGTGATTGCTGTTGCGTAAATAGAGCGAAAAATCGATGACCCCTTGCTGACAATCAAGATCTTCTTCCTAAATGACCAATCACAATTGAACAATTATTTTATTGAGAAATGTTGTACAAAACTCGGTTATTTTTTACCTTGACACAAAAATTGCAATCAATAACATTGAGACCAACAAGCAAGCCCATGATAACAATAGCTTCTTCGCTCATCATCAGAGCGTCGGGTTCAAAATATTCTGATAGTAAATCATCGCGGTGGTCGATAAGAATTTTTAAGTAGTCCGCTAATTTTTTTTGCATCAATGCCATTCGTAGCCAAGCCCGAGCTCTACCCATCGCCGTTCTATAATTATGTAATTATTAAGCATTGAAGGTTTAATTAAATTTATTTAATCAATTCAAGTGACCCCGTACCTCACAGTAGGCAAGTCGCGGATGCTCGCTGTGATATCTTGCGCTTCTGGACAGTATTTTTCGACTAATTGCAAAATGTCCCAAAGCTCCTTTTTTGGACCAAGAAGACCCTGGAATGATTAATATGATAATGAGGGTGATATAAATTAAAATTACGATTGTAGATCTACCTTTTTGGGTCTGAGACCGTGTCGCAAAACGTGCTCGAGGACGATGAAGAAATGCTGCAATGGCATGTGGTCCGAATCGAGCATTCTTCCGTATTTTAACGATGTTTCTATCAGTTCTTTTACGATTAGTTTTGATATATTTACTAAGTTACTTCGCTCGATTATTACTGGATCACGCGCTGGAATTTTAAAATATTTTTTCACCTTATTTTTGGGTTGATTTAAATTTTAATTGGATTTTTTAATTTTTAAACAGGAATTAAATTTTTTCATGGATATTTTTTAGAAAATTTAGTAATTTTTTATTGTTAAATTAATATCTAGCAATCTTGCAGTCACTATGTGACTGCTGTGACTTGTGAACTATTAATAAATAAAATTTTGATTTATTAAATAATGATTTTGTTAAATTGCACTGTATTTTCTTAAATATTAACGTTTTTAAGGATGTAAGCTCATCCCGATGTTACACTCATCAAGAGCTTTCATTTGAGTAGCCACACGGTATTTTTTATATATTTCATATATATGATGGTATTTGTGAAATATATAAATATATGAAATATATGAAAAATTGATGTGGGTACTCAAATCAAAGGTCTTGATGAGTGTAACATCGGAATGAGCTTATATCTTTAAAAATGACAATAGTTCATGAAATACAAGGTCATTTCTTAATTATTGACATTTTTAAAGAAATAAGCTCATCCTGATATTATATTCATCAAGAACTTTCATTTGAGTACCCACTTGCATTTTTCATATATTTTTCATATAAACATATATATATATATATATAATATATATAAATATATTAAATATATGAAAAATTGATGTGGGTACTCAAATGACAGGTCTCTATAAGTGTAAAGTCAGGATGAGCTTATATCTTCGAAATTGTCAATAGTTCACAAGATACAAGGTCATTTCTTAATTACTGACATTTTCAAAGAAATAAGCTCATCCTGATATTACATTCATCAAGAGCTTTCATTTGAATACCTACATGCATTTTTGATATATTTTTCATATATACATATATATAATATATAATATATATAAATATATAAAATATATGAAAAATACATGTGGGTACTCAAATGAAAGGTCTCGATGAGTGTAACATCGGGATGAGCTTATATCTTTAAAAATGTCAATAGTTCACAAGATGCAAGGTCATTTCTTAATTATGTAATATATATTTTGAAGATATAAGCTCATTCTGATGTTACCCTCATCAAGAGCTTTCATTCGAGTACCCACATGCATTTTTTATATATTTTTCATATACACATACATATAAATATATGAAAAATTGATGTGGGTACTTAAATGAAAGGTCTCGATGAGTGTAACATCGGGATGAGCTTATATCTTTAAAAATTTCAATAGTTCACAAGATACAAGGTCATTTCTTAATTATATATCTAAAGATAGAAGACTATTGGTGAGAATAATATAATATAAAACCTTGAAAAGGCATAAATTCAAGTCACGACCTTTACAATAATAAAATTTAATAATAAAATTACTAAAATATCATTTATTCAATACAAAATAAATAATTTTTGCCAGCACTGAGATTCAATCTGTCTAATTTAATAAAAAAAATTGAATATTGAGCTTTCACTTTTGACCTTAAAAAATTTTAACAACCTAGACAGTGATTGGACTCAAAAAAATCACATAAAATAATAAAAAAAAAAAAAAATCGATAAACAGATCAAAAATAATGAAAAAATGAGAGTATGAAGAAGCAGCACCAGACAAGTGCAAGTACAAGTAACAAGTAGCTGAACAATACAAACACAAGCTGAAGTGGTGAATTTGCGGTGGGCTTAGAATGTCGCAAAGCTCATTCTTAAGATCAGACTGCGAGCGTAATTGCCGTTGTTGATTTAATCTCAAACACGAGTCATTATGACGGTGATGAGTTTTTTCAATACCGCTGATAGCCAGAGGCGGTGAGGGGGACCTCTGCATCGAGTCCTGCATCGAGAACTCGACGTCCTGGAGCTCCTTGAGACAGAGCCACTCTCCGTCGACGGAGACCCGGAAATTGCACAAGTAAATTGTGTCCTGGGCACCGGCCATGTCCTGGTCAATCATCGCGCCTCCGTGCTGAATGTCACCCGGCGGACGAATTTTTGTGTTTGTTTCTTGCCTCATTAATCTTTCTCGTAAATTATTCTTAACAATTGTTACTTTATTTTCTTGCAGACTTTTATTTGCGACTCAGTTAATTTTCACAACACTTTTTTTTATTAATTATTGGAGATTTAACAATTTTACGCTCTGTGTTTTGTAACTAAATTTTGATATTGATTCCACTGAGCGCACTAGTGTCCTCTGTTTTAATCAATATTCGGGGAATTCCACAATTTTATTATTATTTATGGCTGCTGCCACCTATCTTATTTTTAAAATTTAAAATTTTTTTTTAAATATGACTTTTTATACTCACTTTTATTTTTTTTAGCTTCTTATAAAATAAATTAATTCTTTTTTTTCAATATTAAAATATTTTTTAATGAGTAAAAAATTTTTTACTTAATTACAGGGCTGTTAAATTTTTATTGAAATAATAATATATTTTTTTTTATTAATAAAGACCTCAATTTTTATATTTCTTTGGCATACAATAAAAAAAATTTTAAAAGAAAAAAAATACAAAAATGATCAAAGAAAAATGTTAAAAACAATCAAATAGGTTTTATTATAGTAAAATTTAGCTATACCGTATAAATATAAAATCATTAATTATCATATGAATTTCATTCAATATTATTAAAGATTTTTCTAGATAAACTTATTTTGGAGCTTCAAAGTATCAATAGTTATGAAAATGAAGTAAGCCGACATTTCAGAATTTTTAAAAATTTTTTATTGAAAAAATTTCAATTAAAAAATAAAAAAAAAAAATTTCACATGTAAAAAACTTAAAAAACTATAACTGCAATTTTTTAGAAATGTCTTTTTCGTTGTAATTTAATTAATAAAAAAAATCAAAAATTTTTAGACGTCTGCTAACTTCAGTGTCATCGATAGTTTACAATCGATAATTATAAAATATTTTAATTATGAAAATTAAGTTAGCTGACATATAAAAATTTTGAGAATTTTTTTTTTTATTGAAAAAATGATTAAAAAAAATAAAAAAAATCTTTCACTTGTAAAAAACTTGAAAAACTGTAAGTGCAATTTTTAAAAAGTATTTTTTTGTTTTAATTTAATTATTAAAGATAAAATAAAAAAAAAAATTAAAAACGTCGGCTAACTTTAGTATCATTAATTATTTATTTAAAATATATTATGTTTCTTATAAAATAGTTCATTATTTATTATTTAACCTAGTGATAATATTTTTAATTAATATTTATTTAAAAATAATGTGTACATGAATTAAAAGACAAATATTGTAGTACGAAATTAGATTTTGTTTCCAACAAAATTCCGAAAAATTATTAAAATGGTCTATAAGATACCTAAATATAATAGGTACTACAATATTTATATTTTAGTTTAAAAATATTTTAATCCATGAAATTACTATTATTTTTGAAAAAATATTGATTAAAATAAAATTATTATCAAGTTAAATAAAAACTAAAATATTTAATTAACCATTTTTTAGAATTGATTATTAATATGAATAATATATTTTATATTAAATGGTATTTCTATCGAATTAATGCAATAATAAATATTATGAAAATTTCACTTAAGGAATTTTTTTATTAAATTATTTTACACAATAATTCTACCATAAAATTATAACAAAAATTTCTGTCAAATAAATTTGTTTAAAAACAATATTTAGATACTAAAAACATTTTTTTTTTAAGTATGATTTTTTTTTATTTTAAAATTTTGGCGGGAAAAAATAAAATATGGCGACGAATAAAAGGTACCAACGTTCACCTCCAGCAATATAAATTTAAATGTAAAATAAAATAAGAAACAAAAAAAAAACTTACGTCGAGGCGACCACCAGGCATCGAGTTTCCTAGGCCGAGAAACTACAAGATCCGGCCACTTGTCCTCGCGGATCGAGTAGGTCGAAGGTGATCTAGATACCCCCTCGATATCGTCTGACAGCATACTCCCAGACAAAGATTTATCTGACGGCGACACAGCACTCGTATTTTCCGACATTTTTTTAATTTTCAAATTAATATTTTAATTATTTAAATAATTTAAATCACTTTTAACACCCACTATTTAATATATCTAATCACAAGTCATTTTATTCGCTATTATTTACAAACACGTCACAGTAGCACACACCAGATTGTAAACACTAGTGACCACTAGCCAGACATCTGGGGTCCCTTTTTTTTTAAATGGCGCCTTTGCAATTTTTAAAGTTTAAAACACTTCTTTTTATATAAATTCATTAATTTTATTCATTTTAATTTGAATTTTTTATAAATTTTCTTATAAATATTTTTTTTGTCTAAAAATTTATTAAATTTAAAATTTTTGAATTTTAAATTTTCGCGCGGAAATTTTATGCGCGCGCAGGCGCGCGCTGATTGGTCATTTCAAACTACTGACGCCATTTTGCCATTTTTACTCTAGTCTCCTGTGCTTACACACGGAAAGTTTATCTCTGTGATATTTTATTAATATTTGCAATAAATAATGACTTTTTTAATAATTTTTTGCAATAATTATGTTTAATAACTTTCTGGTCAATTATTTAAATAATAATTCCGGTGAATAAAAGTTTGAATAAATAAAAATACGTGAATTAAATCATGGATTTATTTCAAGTGTCACTTTATATTTAAATAAATTATTTTTATTAAAATTAATGAATTTTTTAAAAATAATAATATAGAAATTAAATTAGCCGACATTTAAAAATTTTGAGAATTTTTTTTTATTGAAAAAATTATTACAAAAAAATAAATAAAAAATTTACGCTTGTAAAAAACTTTAAAAACTGTAAGTGCAATTTTTAAAAAATATGATAGAAAAACTTGGCTGGTTGGTGAGTCATTTATAATTTTTTCAATTAATTAAATAATAATAAAAAATTGCACTTGTAATTTTTTTTTATGAAATGTAAGTTAGCAGTCACTTAACCTTTTTTTTAACAAATAAAGTTTTTTCAAAAAAATTGCATTTGTTATTTTTTAAAATCCCTACATATCAATTATATTTTCTTATTTTATTTTGCCAAAATTTATTTATTAAAAAAAATTTTTAAATTGTCAAAAATCTGCTAAATAAATTTTTAACGATACTAGAGTTAGCCGACATTTTTAATTTAAGTTTATTTATGAAAATAAAACTAAAAAAAAATTTTTTCAAAATTGCACCTGAAGTTTTTTAAATTTTTTACAAGTGAATTTTTTTTTTTTTATTATTTTGTAATAATCTTTTTATTAAAAAAAATTATAAAGATTTTTAGATGTCGGCTAACTTTATTTTCATTAATTTTCATATTTTTATTCAATAATTTCTTGAATAAAATAATTTTTCAATGTCAGCTGACTTAATTTTTAAATAAATTAAAAATATATTAATAGCAAAAAAATAAGGGTTTATTTTTCTAAAAATACTTTGTTAATTTCTGTCGGTATCAAAGAAAATATTTGAGCGCCATCTAGGGTTGATAAAAAATTAAACTGCGTTGTAAATAAAAGTAAAATTAGTTGTTTATTTTTAGTAATAAGCTAATAAGTAACATCGTAGATATTTATTATTAATTATTAATTAATAAATTAATTAAAATGGAAACTCCATCGGATGTGGATTGGGTGCAATTACGAATTGACATGGGAAGTGTGGACGAAGAAGATTTTAAAACAAAATTTAAGCGTAAAATTTTTGGCAATCCTTTGGTGCCGATAGGTAATATTTAACCTCAAATTATCAGTAATTATTTTTATTTAATTAAATTTTATTAATTGTTAGTTAGACAATAATGACAATTGTTGTAAGTAGGAGCGGCAGCGACGTCAATAGCTTTGATAACTGGTCTAGCATATCTGAGGGTTGGAAACAGCGCGATGCAGCAAATTATGATGAGGTCTAGGGTATCTGCTCAGGGTTTCACACCAACTGGTACTACTGATGCTGGTGCTAGTGGTTGTAAAAGTGATACTGGTGGAGGTGGAAGAGTTAGGACACGGGTAACTCTCTTAGAGAAGAGGTTACAGGCTCATCACTGTGGGAAATCGAGTGGCTGGTTGGTTGGTTGGTTGGTTGGTACCTGGTACGGAAAGTAGGAAGTATGTTGGAGTGACCCCAAGACCTGGAGGCTCTGGTACACGCTCTTTATTCCGGGGTTGTCAACCAACAAGAGGTAATGAGATTATTGTTTCAAGTTTTATTGCCATTAATTACCTTTGCGTTATAATAAGATCAAGGTTTAATGGCCATTAGGGTTAAAAATAATCAATTATAAGTGAAGAAGTTTGGTTGAATTCTACTACCTCGACCGTGAGATAGATAATATAGATAATGTGCAAACCCATCAAAACTCTTTTGAAGAGAACAAAAACATTTGCTTTTTCAGATTCTTACCAAGAATTCAGATTCTTCTTCTACCTGAGAACAACGAAGCCAAGGAAAGTTAAGTTAAATATAATAAGAACAAGAATAAAGTTGATTCAAGTTGGTGGTACAGAGAATCCATCTTTAAAATGACTTACCACAAACCTCTTTACTAGCCAACTTAGAAACATGTTGCTATTTTAATCACGATACCGAGATTCTCATTATTTTACTACTTACATTAGTTCCCGGTTTTCGCTTTCCCCACTACCTCCTCGACCTGAGCCATTATAGGCATTGCACATTATCCGAGTCATCTATAACTTGGATAGGTTGTTACATGCAGATACCCCGGAGGATATATTTGAGAAAAAAAAATTACCCGTCGAAATTTAGATTCAACGTATTGAACGTAAAAAGGGTTAATTGAACGTTCAAATTGTAAACTCAACGTTTTGAACAGTTTAATGTATTGAACGGAAAAAATATAGATTCAAAATTTTCAAAATAGAATAAATTCAACTGTTTTAAAAAAAATATATGATCCATAGTAAAAATCAAAAGTTACTAAGATCGTTATTCACATACTCAAAATTATCTTTCTAATTGATCATTTGGCGGCTGATAGACTCTTTTTAAAAGAAAAATCAGCTTGATAGCTTCTAAGGCCAAATTTTCTAGCTGTGAAAGTACCCAAAGATACTCCAAGTAACACTGGTTCTTAATTAAACACTTGGTAGTCTTCTTAAACAGCCACATACCTTCGAAAAAAAACCTTTTGGAAACCATTTCACAAGTTAAAAATTCGGACTAAGTATTTTTATCGGATGGTAGAATTTAAACCAAAAAACTGAAATTCTGCCTAGCAGAATTGAAAAAACATTATCGTACTTCCGTTTAAAAGCATCTAGTTACCTAAATAGTTTTTATATTACTTATTTTTACTCATTATAGGCTTGAATTGGTTAAACTAACGTTTTTAACGTTCAAATCACGATTTTAACGTTCAATCTACAATTTAAATTTTAACTGAAAAAATAAAGAAGACATGGTAGAAAAATAAAGAATAAGAATTGGAAAAAGTTGACCCTTTTCTCTCGAGCTTGAGAGTTGCGTTAATCAATCCTGACCCTCATATTTCAAGCCTGAGCTCTTACTGAGTATCTAGAGGGTGAGACTGCGCAGTTGCTCCTTGTCCGGTCTCTTGTACACTCTAGAGCACTTAACATTAAGAGCACTGTCCGCGACAACGGCACATCCAATTATAAGTACAAAATTCATTGTTTCTGGTGCTCTACACTACTTAGAGCACTAGGATAGTGTTCTCACCCCAAAATTCGTCGGTTGGTTGGTTGGTTGCTCCCTTGGCATCGTTCAGAGCCCCCCCGGTTGAACTGCTGCCAGATATTTTAACCCAGAGTTTGTCATGAAAACGCTCAAGGCGCCAAAAATTCTATGATTGCTGGTATATAACACATTCCTCCAACAGAAAAGGAGGAGAGAGAGTTAAGTATTTTGTCCATAAGTGCAGACTATCATTTTGGTATTGACGTAATGTGATAAATGTAAGCGCGTTTTAGATAAGCCAGCCAGCAAGAGACGATCACAAGGAATTTACAACGCCTGGGAGTTGAGAAAATAAGAAAAAGAGGTTTTGAGGTTTCAGATTATCGTCATTTCCTTCCTTGCCTTCGGACGTCGGTGCGTAAACGGTTCGAGTATTTTAACCAGCCCGTACTTAAGGGCTAAGTAAAGAGCGAATGGTTACGATGGAAAAGAAAAGACTTGAGTGTAACAAGGCACAGGTTCTCTACCTAAGAGTAAAGCTAAAGGAGAATTCAGAGCCAACGAGGAAATAAAATAAAATAACCAACCAACCAAGAACACAGTACTGAGTCCTCGCGGTTTATATCAGATCCCGTGATGAACGTACGTGACTCAACTTTGTTTCAAAGCCACTGAGAAGGGCACTATTTGCATTATTCCCCCCTGCAAAACTATCCTCAGATAGGCTCTAAGGCGCACATACGGTTGGCTGGCTGGCGAGCAAAGCGCAAGAACGACCACGCTAAATTACCATGGTTCAACGATATCGCTACGAACCAGAGATCCTAAGTAGGTGCAGCTTGTAACACACACTCGAGATCCAACGAGCAGCACGTAAGGAAGATACCACCACCACCAGCAACAATCATCTTCTTTTTCTGATGATTATTTATCCGAAGCTCAGCTTGTTAATTCTTGCTTAGGATTACCATTATCCTGATCTTCATGAAAATGATTATGGTGATGAGTTACCAGAAGCTGTCTATTTATTTAGATAAAATTCAGGTTTTCTGTTGGAAATTATTGGATTAGTTGAACCATTCTACGAAGAATGTTAAAGAAACCAATGGTCGCGTGCAAACCGCCCGCACACAATTCTCGGAGATCCAGAGTAGCAATGCTTGGAGAGATGAATACTGGTTTGACGATAACAATACCATGAATCGTTAATTTCAGGTCTTCAACCTACGCACTTGAAACCGGTAAAATTTAAGTTAGACAGAAATAAGATTTCTTGACTGGAGAACAAAATTTTTGGAGAAAATTTAAAGGAAGATTGAAGTTGTGTTGGCCGAAGATAAAATTTTTCGAAGTCATTTTTACACGCTTTTTATTAGCTTCACCTGTATGTTTGTATGTTTGTAACCGACTTCTTTGGGCGCAATTTTGACCGACTTTAAACGGCCAGATTTCGTTCAAACTTTGTAGATTTATCGAGGACCGATGACAATACACTAATATGATAAAATTATTCCATTTTTCAATTTGCAAAATATGATTTTTGTTAATTTATATAATTTTTATCTATAGTCGATAAGGTAAGAAAGTTAATTTTAATTTTTTATAATTTTTCTCTACAGTCGATAAGACAAGACTTGATGTTAATTTTAATTTCCAATAATTATCTTTAGCCGATTTCTCTAAGATTGACAAATTTTCTAATACTAAGCAGAATTTTAATTCTACAAAACAAATAATAGTTTAAAAAAACTAAAAAATCACGCTTTTATAAATAAACCAAACTAAAAAGTAAAAAATAAATAATAGTTTAAAAAAACTAAAAACACGCTTTTTATAGAAAATCAAACTAAAAAATAGAAAATAAATTTTAATAAATTTTAATTAAGAATAGTATTAAAAATTTTAAAAAATATAAATTAATAATAGTGTGAATAAAAAAATTATTATTTTATTATTTAATTTTTTGAAGCAAGAGAGAAATTTTCTCAAGACAAGAAAATTAACTTCTATCAAGAATTAAATTTTTTGGAGCTCGAGGCTGAATTTTCTCAACACAACAAAATTTTCTTGACTTAAATAAATTTTCTTGGATCAAGATCCGTATTTCTTAAAGCAAGAGAATTAATTTTGAAATTTCATGTAAAAAAAAATTTTTCCGCTCAAGAAAATAATTTTTTATGCAGTTAAATTATTTTCCCTAAATTTTTAATTTTTTTAAAAAGAAACATAACACCTCCCCTCAAAAATATTCTCTACATTAAAAAACCTTTTAGCGGGCGCCTTTTAGCTCCAGCCCTAAAAATCTGCATTAGCCGAGGATTTAATTCATCTCTCGCCTTATTATTCAGCTTTTACCAGCACAAGGGGTTGGGTGAGGGGACAGAGCACTTACCCTAAATCCAGTGGTCAGCTGAAGTCCATCTCCGCGAACTAGGCGTCCGATTATTATTGTCCTCGCGAGGGAGCTGGCCTGTATGCATGCCATAGAGCATACACCAAATAGCCTTCATGCCGTTTGGCATTGTCCTCAAGCCCTTGCGCTATTCTCGTCTCCATAATAACCATAATAATCGGAATAATCTCGGAACAATTCGCGAGTGGCAAGCTAGCTCGCTCTCTATCAACAATAACCGACACTATTCATGAATCATTGTCTACAATGTCTAGTCTACAATCTCTAGTCTGAGCCTTGAGTATGTAGTATTTGGTGTTTGCTGACACTTTAACAAAATAAACTACTAAATACATAGATTATTTATCTTAGAATTTATCCTAGACGTTAAACTCAGTAAGAACTTCTCATGTTCCGAGATCTCCTATTCCGGAGGAACAAAACAGAGCACACTATCGTTTGTTTATAAGACTAGTAAGCATCTTGTTGCTCTAAAGTTATAAAGCGTAGGTGTTAACACTGTGAAATAGGTAAGCATATATACACAGATAGTTTCCTAGATTCAACAACACTTTGCCTGGCTATATAACAGCCGTGCCTTGTTTTAAGATAAGACCAAAAGAACCAGCCGGGATTAGTCTCGTTGATTCGATGTGCCAGCTCGTAATGATGTCGCGGGTGTCAGCTATAACTTAAAGCTTTGTTACACTCACACACACATACACACACGCTGACACATTAGCTCTTTAACCTGATACGTTTGTTCGTGTTGTGTGTTGTCTCATTCGACCTAATTGCCCGTACATGTTACCTCAGCTATTATACTGTCTGCTCTTGCTTCGACTCCCGCTGCATGCTTACCCACCTGGTACCGAGCCTTCACCAGTACAAGTACCGTTTTTTGAACTTATTCCTATCGGCTTATAAATAAAATCAGGTATTATGTTTATCAACATATTAGCTTGGTTTTTTTAGAAATATAACGTTATCGGTAACCTTATTTTTAGTAAGGAGCTTAAATATCAACTAAATTGTTGTTTATTGATGGAAAAATACATAACTAAGAGATAACCTTGTATCTTGTGAACTATTGACATTTTTAAAGATATAAGCTCACCATGACATTACACTCATCGAGACCTTTCATTTGAGTACTTACATCAATTTTTCATATATTTTGTATATTTATATATATATATTATATATATGTATATATGAAAAATATATCAAAAATGCAAGTGGATACTCAAATAAAAGGTCTCGATGAGTATATCATCAGAATGAGCTTATATCTTAAAAAATGTCATTAATTTAAAAATTACCTTGTATTTTGTCAAATATTAACATTTTTGAAGAGATAAGCTCACCATGACATTACACTCATCGAGACCTTTCATTTGAGTACCCACATCAATTTTTTCATATATTTATATATATTATATATATTTATATATAAAAAATATATCAAAAATGCATGTAGGTACTCAAATGAAAGCTCTTGATGAGCGTAACATCGGGATGAGCTTAAATCTTTAAAAACGTCAATAGTTAAGAAAATACAGAGCAATTTAACAAAAGTCATTATTTAGTGAAGCAAAATTTATTTAAGTCAAGAAAATGTTGTTGTTTTGAGAAACTTTAGCATCTTAGTCCAAAAAATTTAGTTTTTGATAGAAGTTAATTTTCTTGTCTTGAGAAAATTTCTCTCTTGCTCCAAAAAATGAAATATAAAGATAGAAGTATCTTTTTCAAGGTGAGAAATTTTTTTTCTCAGCTCTAAGTAGGTGGCACTGCCTCCTTAAAGTATCTAAAAATCTTGAATCAAATATAAAACTTTATTGTATCAAGTATTTATGATAAGAAAAAATGCCTTCCACCTAGAATATAATTTAGAAAAATTTTAACTTCAGCCAACACACACAACTTCGATCTTCCTTCAAGCACCCGACAAATTTTCTTAATCCAAGAAATTTTTCTTTCTGCTTAAAGATATTTCAATAAGAAAATCAAAGCCTTAAAGAAAACAAGTCTCTTTGTATCAGCAAATAGATTTTCACCTAGGGTGAACGATTTTAAAACAAAAAATCCCATTAACACACTTTTCTTTGTTCCGGGGTTTGAACATTCAGCTTCTTCATCTTTTGTGCATGTTACATAAAAGCTGAAGAAATAAAATAAAGAGTGAAAAGGTATTAAGATTTCATAGCCAAGTCTCGAAAGATAAAAAACACGGGAAAAAAAATAAAATAAAATAATAAAAAAAAAAGGGAAATGTAGTTTGTCTGAATATTTGAATATTTCTCGAGCGGGAAATCCAAGTTGGGTTAACGAATGTACAACACAGAGCGGAGTATTGAGATGAAGCGCCACCGCGGAAAGGTGGTTGCAAAAACTCGCAGGGGATGATGAATAAAAAACCGAAAGGGAGTACCAGTATGCTTTCGCGCGAATTAGCTCTGGAACATTTTCTAAATAAAGTAATGCAAGGTATAGCAGAATTTGATATAAAGCACTCGAACTCAGGATTTATTTTTTTTTAGGGTAAATTTGAATAGCGGTCATTGCGAGGAGTAACATGGCGGATTGAAAAAAAAAAAAAAAAAAAAAAGCTGAAATGAACGGTGAAAGAGTTTGCCAACTCGTTCTGGAAAAGTTAGTCCTAAGAATATTGCGCTGAAGCTTGCAACGAAGCTCTCAACGAAGAATGTCATTGGGCAGTACCTGGTTGCTGGTTAAAAACTTTCTGATTCGTTTGCTCCTTCGTTTTACTCATTACTACAAACTGTATTGCTTTAACCTACTTCTACAGTCTGAAAACGCATTTATTTTTTTAAATTACGACTGGAATAATTATCATGATTAGTTTGTCGTATTTTTAATATTTTTTTTTTGTCCTAAATTATGGATTTATTTTTTAATAATTTAAGACGAAGTGTTAATGGTATTTGATAGGTTGAAAGCTAAAAATTTTTAATGTTAAAAAATATATAATGGTTTAACGAGAGGACATAAATCCTCGAGTATAAATTCATTAAAAGGATTTTTATTCGTAAAAATAAATGGAAGAGCTGAAATGAATTTCATAGCAAGTAAAATGGTAATAGATTATACTTGAGAAATTTAAACAGGCGCCACTTCATCCATGAACAAGTACTATGTCACCAAAAATCTACAGTATTTAGCGGGCAGACTGCCAACGTTAGTCGCGGAATTAAGCGCTAAGTTAAGTACAGATAAAAATAATATATTTTTAAGACTATTACCGATTTGTCTCCTCGAGGCTCTAATTTTATTTCCTGGGTTTAGTTTTACGAGTAATTTAATTAGAATTAGCAGTCTTGCAGTCACTGTGTGACTTCCGTGATTTTTAAACAATAAATAAATAAAATTTTGGGGTGTTAAACAATGACTTTTGTTGAATTGTACTGTAATTTTTTAAGTATTGACGTTTTTAAAGATATAAGCTCATTTTGATGTTACACTCATCAAGAGCTTTCATTTGAGTACCCACATGCATTTTTGATATATTTTTCATATATACATATATAGAATATATATTTTGAAGATATAAGCTCTTCCTGATGTTACACTCATCAAGAGCTTTCATTTGAGTACCTACTTGCATTTTTGATATATTTTTCATATATAGGTATATGTAATATATATAAATATATGAAAAATTGATGTGGGTACTCAAATGAAAGGTTTTGATAAGTGTAACATCAGAATGAGCTTATATCTTTAAAAATATCAATAGTTCAAAAGATACAAATTCATTTCTTAATTATTTAATGTATATTTTAAAGATATAAGCTCATCCTGATGTTACACTTAACACGAGCTTTCAATTGAGTACTCACTTGCATTTTCGATATATTTCCAAATATACATATATATATATATATATATATATATATGTATGGTACTCAAATGAAAGGTCTTGATGAGTGTAACGTCAAAATCAGCTTATATCTTAAAAAATCTCAATAGTTTACAAGATACGAAATCATTTCTTAATTAATGATTTTTTTTTAAGATATAAGCTCATCTCGATGTTACATTCATCAAGAGCTTTCATTTGAGTACATACATGGTATTTTTCATATTTTATATATATATGGTATTTGTGAAATATATAAATATATAAAATATATGAAAAATTGATGTGGGTACTTAAATGAATGGTCTTGAAGAGTGTAACATTAGGATGAGCTTATATCTTTAAAAATGTCAATATTTCACAAGTTACTTATTCTCTTAATAATATAGATTAAAATCCGTGAAAAAAATTTTTTTAGTAGAATATAAAAATTTTATTCAACAAAAAACAAATTATTTCACGCGTAAAAAATCCTATAGCATATAAAACTATATCTTCGTCATACATATATAGGTTACCTGCGGTTATTCTCACCCGAGCGTGTAGTAGTAACGCAGGTATATAATAAACAAAATAATAACTTGCTTTTTACCGAGGGCTATCGTACTGTATTAGCATTCAAGTTTGTGTAATAACGATGTAACATTACCTTCTATAGTTGACAGGTTGTTTAAACGACGCAATTTATCATTTTATTGTATTTTTTGTCAAGAAAAATATCACATACCTAGAACAAAAAAAAACACAACTTTTATTAAATAGTTATCATTAGATCTTTAGTCGGATGTGCTTTTTATTTAAAGAGCGTCGAGTGTACAGTACATACAAAAATAGATTCAGCAAACCGTTGCAATATTGCGTGACCGATCTGACGGTTTAGTTTAAATATTAAGTGTATTTAATGAATGGCGAGATAACGCGCTATTACGTTTGACGGTACTATTTTTATCCAAAACGGGAAATTGTTTTTTTCTTTGTACGAATAGAAGGTTTAATAAACTGATTTAATAACTAAATTTTTTTAGTCATTTATTTGGAAGAAAAATATATTTTTTACCCATCAATATTATTTGTTACAGTTTAATAAATTATTTTTTTACTGTAAATAAATTACATTAATATAAACAAAGCCTTATTATATCAAAATAAATATTTGTTTCCACCAAATAATATTTAGAAGCAGTAAGGATGTTTTTTGCTGTCCCAGGCATTTTTTTTATTAGAAAAATTGTTATTTTGTTACTAAAAAAAATTTATTACGAAATTAAAAAATCATTTCTATTTGAAGCATTGAAAACTAAAATGTAATAAATTTTGGTTTTTTTGCTATAAATTCGTAAACCACCGAAATAACAGTCCCCTAGGTTGTCCCATTCCAAAAATTAAAACTTTAAGATTAAATTTTAAGTTATTCGTCCATGATATATAATTTGGTCCATAATGTTTATAAACTTAATTAGTTAACTATCAATCTTCTTCAATAAAAAGTACCGAAATTAATTTGTTTCATTAAATTCATTAAACCAAAGTTTGTCCCAGGCATTTTAAGAACAGTCCCCTGCCAGAAGTTCAAAGCCAAAAAAAAAAATCCAGCGTGTTATTTTACCTTTTGTAAGGTTTATAAGGACTTAACTAGCCTTGAGTTAATAACCATAGGGCTGTTAGCGCTTTATCACCATTTTATTTAGTGTCAAAGCACCGTTTGTGCTGGAAATATGTGTCTGGGCCACTTCAAAACTCAGTCCCCTGGCAACTATTTTTATTTATAATTTATTTATAAAATTCGATCCATAAGTCTTAATATTATTCTAATTAATGTAAACATTCATTGAGAACTTGAAAAGTTGAATGCATTGAAATGGTTTGCTTGATTTTTCTCAATTTGATAAAAGAAAAAAATAGTCCCCTGTGATGTTATATGGCAAAAGATACACAAATATCGAAAACGCAAAAATTAAATCGGCTGTTTATTTATTATGATTAAGTTGATAGTTTTGTAGCCCTTGTTAATTTTTTTTCTAATAAAAACAAAAATAATTTGGTCGGACAATTTTGTACAGATTTAAGACGTCCTTACAGAGAATCGCCCATTTGTCATTTCTCAGTGGAGTTTAGTTAAAATTTTTCAATTTGTCTATTATGTTAAAAACTTGTTTAATTTTTAATTTTATAAATGTCTCTAAAAAATTATAATTTAATGAGATTATTTTTTTTACAATACCTTATATTTTTACTTAAAATTATCTATTTTAATTATTTTGATTTATTGTGAGTTAAAAGTTAGGTTATACGGTAAAATTAGTTAAAAAATGAATTTGTTTAATACCAATAAACGATTTATTGCGTAGCAATAAATCATCTGTTAAATACTAAACATTTATGAAGTGTTCTAATGAATTAATCTATAAATTTTTATCCAGCGATTATGTTAAAAAATCTAGAGCAAGTAAAAAAGCACTAAAGTGTTCTCAAAGGAATTGTTTTCCAGTATAGTTATAAAAATAGAAAAATATAAAAATATTGGTTACATATTTCCCGATATATATTTTTTTATTCTTTTGTATTTTCAGTCCCCTTTCCCGGGTTTCCAGTCCAGACTCTAGACTCCAGACTAGTCTTTCACCCCTTGCCCTTTCCTTGGAAAGTTCCGTCCTAGCGGAAAATATCCCTCGGAAAATACATATGTCGAGCGTTCGATCGGAAAATAAATGAAAAATGAAAAACGCGTCTGATTCCCCAGCCGCCTACTCCCGGGCAGAGTATATACTCATTCTATTTCTTATATATTTTTCTAGCCTCAGACGTCTATGCTATATAAACATATATAGCATATCTACGTTCACTCATTTCTTCGCGGACACTGAACCCAATCCTGTACTCCTTCAGACACTTTGAATAACAAAAACCATTTCTGTGTCTTGTATGTATAAATTAAAAGTGTCTCGTAGACTTTGTTCTGTCGATCTGCATGAAACACTTTACCTTTTAAAGAGATCATCGGACTGACATGTGCTGAAATTTTTCTATTTTTTTTTCAATAATTTGATATTGTTATGTTCAGGGAAAAAAGCCCTAAATAGTGACTTGTGAACTATAAATAAAAAAAATATAATTATACAAAAATTTTGCTTCATTAAATATGACATTTGTTAAATTGCACTGTATTTTCTTAACTATTGAAGTTTTTCAAAGATATAAGCTCACTCCGAGCTTGTACTCATCAAGAGCTTTCATTTGAGTATCCACATGCATTTTTTATGTATATTTTATATATACATATATATATAATATATATTTTAAAAATATAAGCTCATTCCGATGTTACACTCTTCAAGAGCTTTCATTTGACTACCCACATGCATTTTTGATATATATTTCATATATACATATATGTAATATATATAAATATATGAAATATATGAAAAATTGATGTGGGTACTCAAATGAAAGGTCTCGACGAGTGTAACATCGGGATGAGCTTATATCATTAAAAATGTCAATATTTCACAAGATAAAAGGTCATTTCTTAATTATGTAATGTATATAATATATATTTTAAAGATATAAGCTCATTCTGATGTTACACTCTTCAAGAGCTTTCATTTGAGTACCTACATGCATTTTTGATAAATTTTTCATGCATACATATATGTAATATATATAAATATATGAAATATATGAAAAATTGATGTGAATACTCAAATGAAAGGTCTCCACGAGTATAATGTCATAGTGAGCTTATATCTTGAAAAATGTCAATAGTTCACAGGATACAATTACAAATTTAAATAATTCAAAAAAGCTTGTAAATTATTAATAATCCAAACGGAAAACAAAGACATGGAAAGTTAAATCAACATCCTCGAGTCAAGTCATCAGAGATGAGATATTACCTTGATAAATATCCAAATTACTTATTATTATAATCTTGGCATATGAACTTCTGTCATAAAAACTAATTACCCCGTTAAAAGTTAATTACTCTTCTAATAGTATGCAATATTTATTTTTCTATTCAAAGTTACGCTTGGAATTCCGCCATTGTTTTTAAATAATTAACCATTAAACATAAATTTTACTTTATTAAATTTTCTGGCATTGTCAAAGTATAAATTAAATTTTTTTAATTGAATTATAAAAACCGAAAATAAAATTTATTGAGAGAAAAATGAAAAATATTTGACAAATTTATATATATTTTTATAAAATATTTAAAAATATTTCTCGGGTATGTTTTTAATAAAAATAAGTGAGAGAGTAGAGGGTAGAGGGGCGTTGGTTGTTAATTCAAGCCCGTTTCGACTTAGTAGTGGTACTCGGCATGGCGTTGATACTGCTATGCTCTGAAAAAGCCGGATCTCCGGGCCGTACGCGTTCAGCATTGCCGGATTTTGGTGGTTTACAGTGTTACGTGCTACGGTTAACAGAAAAGGTCGAATTCGATTTTAATCCTTTGATCCAAAACCAACAGCTCTCTATTCACATTCGTATATATATATTTTATATACCGGGATTATTTTACACTTAAAAATATTTCACTTCGAGTGATGAATTATTTTTTTGTTTTAAA
Source organism: Cotesia congregata (assembly GCA_905319865.3). Classification (NCBI taxonomy): domain Eukaryota; kingdom Metazoa; phylum Arthropoda; class Insecta; order Hymenoptera; family Braconidae; genus Cotesia; species Cotesia congregata. The sequence goes on from CAJNRD030001116.1 coordinate 9,971,609, forward strand.
ATAAAAAATAAAATAAAAATTCCGAGGTTTTAACTAGCAGCCATAAATTCTTTTTTCTATTTATGAAAAAGTCATATCGGTTTTTATACAAAAAATATTTCTGGTTAAATAATCAAATAATGACGAAAATTAAAAAATTCCTTTAATTCATTCCAATTTATTCCTAAATTATTATTGAAAGTTTATATTTTACTAATTTGTAAAGAAAATTTTTTTTAATCAATAAGAAAATCGATTTTTCTTTCCTAGTAATTTTTCAGCCGTACTAACTTGTATCCGGGTCAAATGTTGTTTCAATAGTTTTAAGAACAAATTCATTTTATGTTTGTTATTAACTAACATATTTATTATTATAGTTTTAAGAAAAAATTTTGTTTATGTTCGTTATTAATTAACACCTAAGTTTATCAAGATCGTGTTGTCAGCATGCTAAATCCTTTATTTGTGTTTTTTAATTAGTTTTTTTCTAATTATCCTAAATAATTTATAGTTAAATATATAAACAATAATGTTTCTAAGGTTGAAATAATATAAAAGTCTTTTTAATAAACAACTTTATGCAGACATTTTGTACTTGTCCCACCAGTCACAAATGCCTGTCCCGCCAGTGACAATAAAAAAAATTTTTTTAATTGTTTCTACGTAGGTAATCAGTCTAATTCTTCATAATATTGAATGTTTGTAGGATAAATTTTTTATTGAGAGGGAAGTATTTTTTAAAAGTTTAATGGTCAAACTGAAATTGGACTTCAAGTATACCTTTGGTAAGAGAGAAGGATTTTTCTTAGTCCCACCAGTCACACTCAGTCAAATGATAATTACGACAAACTTAAAAAATAATCGAGCTTTTTGACAAAGGGATGTTGTTAATTAGTTATTCTTCTATATTATAAGATAAATTTTACTATGGTATAAGTTTCAGTCACATACTTATATATAATTGATGGAATTCTAGAGTCAAATGTCCCACCAGTCACTATAGAATGCCCCTTTAGAAGAATTTTTTTGATAAAAAAATATTCTTGGTTTTTGTGACGGATAATTGAAAGGAAAATTCGGAAAGCCGGTTGCGTTAACAGATATTCGAGGAGGAGAACCGCAAGTACCACGGAAATGTAAATCGAGCGACATTTAACCAAACACTCGGGCTTGTGAGAAGGGAGAGAGGAGGAATCGGATAGCTAACCAGTACAGAGCACTGTAGGATGTAGGATAAAGGGTGAAGGGTGCAGGACACGAGGACTACCAGAGTGCCAGTGGTTCAAGGGGCACCAAAGTCCAACCTGACTTAATGGCTATTCTCTTGATGCAATTTGTCTCCCTGCCCCGAGTGTCCACTCTGGATTACGTGATTTAGAAATTATTTGGGTTAATTTTAATTCCTTTTTAGATTTATTATTAATCATTTAGAAAATTTGTTTAATGTTTTTAAACAATTATAAAATTATTGTTATTATCTATATTATTAAGATAAAAAGAAAAATTTTGTTTTTGGGATATTCATATGATAAAATCGGTTTTTTTAGTGAAATTTAGTCATATTTCTAGATATATAATTAAGAAATTAGCTTGTATTTTGTGAAATAATGACATTATCAATGATATAAGCTCATCCTGATGTTACACTCATCGAGACCTTTTATTTGAGTACCCACATGAATTTTTCATATTTTTATATATTTATATATATCTATATATGAAAAATATATCAAAAATGCATGTGGGTACTCAAATGAAAGCTCTTGATGATACAATCATCAAGATGAGCTTATATCTTTAAATTTATCAATAACTAAGAACTAACATTGCTATCTTGTCAGCAATGATATTTTTGAATATATAAGCTCACCCCGACATTACACTCATCGAGATCTTTCATTTGAGTACCCACATCAATTTTTCATATATTTTATATATTTATATATATTATATATATGTATATATGAAAAATATATCAAAAATGCATGTGGGTACTCAAATGAAAGCTCTCGATGTGTGTAACATCGGGATGAGCTTATATCTTTAAAATATATATTATATATATGTATATATGAAAAATTGATGTGGGTACTCAAATAAAACCTCTCGATCAGTGTAACACCGAGATGAGCTTATATCTTTAAAAACGTCAATATTCAAGAAAATACAGTGCAATTTAACAAAAGTCATTAATTAATAAATCAAAACTTATCTATAGTACACAAGCCATGGCAGTTACATATTGCAAAGTTTCTAGTTATTATTATTATTATTATTATTATTATTGCGATTAAAAAGTAATATATAAAATCTTATATTACACTTATAATAAAATAATTTAATTCATTGAAATGAAAATTTTTTTTTTTTAATTTGTTCTCTAATTAATTAACAAGAAACAAGTATCAATTCTTGATATGAACAGTAAACTAAAATTGAAATAGTATTAAACTATTTAAAAGTTAGTTTCAGTATATACCATGAAAATGGTATGTAATAAGATTATAATAATAATAATATAATGATATTAATAACAATTTTAATAACCCTTAATATAAGTTAAAACTTATCAGATTAAACTCTGTGAGATTGAAATCCGGAGTATTTGGGTATTCGGATCGGTATTTCCAGTGAGGATGAATACGATAACTATGAGAAGCACTTGTACATCATCCGGGGTAGAGAAATGTGTGTATAGATCCATCCCGGATCGCTAATTAAATTTTAGCGAGCTTTTTCCATGAATTTTCTGCTAGGATCCATAGACTCGGTCGGTTTTCTCGCTTACAAGTAATACGTCGGGAGGAAGGGGAGGAGGAGGAGGAGAGAAGGTAGGAGCCGCGAGCAAGCCGAGTAAAACTCCCTCAACTCTTTTTCGACGAATCCATGCGCTCAAGTGGAACGCAATTAACGTTTGTCAGCAAAAACCCGGCGACATCACTGGCACGCCGAGGACAGTGAGTCGACCGCGCTTAAACTTTCCTTATTACGGTCCTCTATCCTCTTCAGCAGCGATCCCATCCGTGGATGAGCCTCCCTCACAATTCTGCCTTTACTTGTACCTTATACCCAGTAACGTCTACTAGTGTTAAACCTCCTGGTACTAGTACTGGTACTGGTTGTCATTGTCTTGCGCTATACTTTGCCATTCATCGCTCAGATGCTTCTCGATTAAATATCTTCCCAGATCCGACGTTCCTTCTCTCGAGAAAACGACTACGGGAATCAGAATGAGATGATGATAATAAAATAGAATAAAAGTTTATGACGCTGTGAATTTATTAGACCGGATGCCCGTCCCGTCCCATTACTGAACCAACCGAGTAGTACCAGTAGTACCAAATACAATCCACATAATACCTTCGAATACCTACTTCTACTTCTACTACTACTACCAACTATTTTACACACTAAGCAAAAGATGCAAATTAATAACTAACTTAACTTTCCGTAAATTCAACATTTTTATTTACTTCATCATTTACTTCATACTTAATCAAATTATTACGAAATTATAGACTTTAACAAGAACGGAATTTTATAGCTTTTTTTTCAATACTTGAAACAATTTTAAATAAATGTAACTTGTAAACTAAAAATAAATGAAATTTGGCTTTATTAAATAATGACTTTTGTTGAATAGCACTGTACTATCTTAAATATTGACGTTTTTAAAGATATAAACTCATCTCGATGTTGCAATCATCAAGAGCTTTCATTTGAGTACCCATATCAATTTTTTCATATATTTTATATATCTATATATTTCACAAATACCATATATATAAAATATATANNTTTAAAAACGTCAATATTTAAGAAAGTACAGTGCAATTTAATATAATTAAGAAATGATTTTGTATCTTGTAAACTGTTGACATTTTTAAAGATATAAGCTCATCCTGATGTTACACTCATCAAGAGCTTTCATTTGAGTACCCACATTAATTTTTCATATATTTTATATATTTGTATATATGAAAAATATATCAAAAATTCATGTGGGTACTCAAATGAAAGGTCTTCATGAGTGTAATGTCAGGATGAGCTTATATCTTTAAAAATTTCAATAGTTTACAAGATACAAGGTCATTTTTTAATTAATGATATTTTTTGAGATATAAACTCATTTCGATGTCACACTCATCGAGACCTTTCATTTAAATACCCACATGGAATTTTTTATATATTTTATATATATATATATATATATATATATGGTATTTGTGAAGTATATAATATATATAAAATATATGAAAAATTGATGTGGGTATTCAAATGAAAGGTCTTGATGAGTGTAATGTCAGGATGAGCTTATATCTTTAAAAATGTCAATATTTCACAAGATACAAGGTCATTTCTTAATTATGTATCCTGAAAACAAAATTTTTTTATTCTCTTAATATAGATAATAACATAAATTCTCACTAAATAATAGCCTCAATTACAAAAAAAAAACATTTTACTACCCATAAATTTATCAAAAGGATTTAAAAAAAATGATATTAATGAACAGAAAATAACTCTTAGGCTAAAACAATATTTATCTACCGATAATACATCGTATATATTCATAATAAATAAATTAATATTCATAGGCTGTCAATAATCCTAAAAAAAGTCCTCTCCTACTATAATAATAAATAATAAATAATAAATGGTGTAAGAATTTTAGCCTACACCACCTTGTCAAAACCCTCTCTCACTCTCACTCTCTAGAAGCATCAGAGCCAAGCTTGAGCTCTAAAGCACTCAACTCCTGTGCTCTGAATTTGCATATGCAGATTACACGATACAAGTAATTAATTCCCAATCAGCTACCGTTACTCAAAGATTAAGTATCCCGGTGAATTAACAATAATTTAATCGACATTATTTATTATTTATTATTTATCATGGTGTTATTTATTTGTCAGTGTTGTGAAAACAATCGAGATAAACCCGAATACATTATTTAGAAATAATGCTTATAAAAATAAAAAAGTCACCATTCGGCCACATCCGAAATGGAAGGTAGATTTCATAGAATCAATCATCATCTTGTCTCAATAACTTTCGTTTTACGTGGAATGAAATTTATTTTAATATATATACATAAGTAGGTTGTATTACACATTGCCTGAAAATGGTTCAATTGAACTTTTAACTTCGATAAAATAACTAATAATTGTCAACAAGTTAACGGTATACACGTCAAATTAGAAGGAATTTTATAAGCTTTCACATGAATTTATCAAAAATCAGCTATCTTTTTGCGATTAAAAGTTATGCATAAATGAAATCGTCAAAAACGTAATTTTTACTATTTTGCTCATTTTGAAGAGCTATTATTTCTGAACTAATCGAAGTATTTCGCTGATTTTAGGGCTCATGCAAGCTAATTGTCCTAGGAATCTCTGTACTAAATTTCATAAGGATCTGTTGAGAATTCTCGACAGAATAACATTCATAAGTCGGTTGTACTACACATTGCCTGAAAATGCTTCAATAGAACTCTTAACTTTGATAAAATAACTAAAAATGGTCAAAATGTCAATGTTATATACGCTAAATTGAATGTAATTTCATGACCTTTCACATAAATTTATAAAAAATTAGCCGTCTCTTTTCAATCAAAAGTTATACATCAATGAAGTCACCGAAAACGTGATTTTCACTATTTTGATAATTTTAAAGAGCTGCCATTTCTAAACTTATTGAAGGATTTCGCTCATCTTCGAATTCATTCAAGGTTATTATCCAAAGAATATGTATAACAAATTTCATCTAGATCCGTCAAGAATTGTAGACACAATCGCGGCAACATCCCGCGTTATATTGCATTTATATATAAATTTTTTAACTAACGTTATTTTTGAGCTTTACTCGACTAGTTAAGAGATATTACGAAAAAATTCCGAGTAAATTCCGACATGAGGACCAATGCAAAAGATTGATTTCTATGAAATCTCCCTAAAAATCAATATTATAAAAAATTAATAATATAAAAGCAAAAACTTTAGACCAATACTGACTTAACGATAAAAAATACAGAAATATAAAGATTAATCAGTTTCCGTTTAAATGAAATGCTAAATAAGATGTAATTTTTTTTATTGCAAAATTAAAAAAATTTTTTATTAAAAAACTATAGACGACCTATCAAAAATTATTGTGGACCTATACAGACCTAACGTAGACTTATCGATTAAGGTCATTTTGATTTCAAAAATCCTTTGATGAGGATAAATATTAATAATACTAAAGTTAGCCGATGAAAATTAAATTAGCCATTTAAAAATTTTGATAATTTATTTTATTGAAAAATAATTTTTAAAAAATTAAAACAAGAATTTTCACATGTAGAAAATTTTAAAAATTATCCGTGGAATTTTTTAAAAATAGTTTTTTAGTTCTAATTTTTAATTAAAAATTTTTGAGTGTCGACTAACTTAATTTTCATAGTTAGCCGACGTTTGTAATGCTTTGATTATTTTTAATTTATTAAATTAAAACTAAAAAACATTCTTAAAAAATTGCACTTTTAGTTTTTCATGTTTTGTACAAATGAAAATTTTTTTTTATTTTTTTGTAATAATTTTTGACAGGTGTTGGACAATTACATGAATTGTATTTTATTTCGCATTGCTATACACTGATTTGTAATTTTACTTATTATTTGTTTTGTAATTTAACAAAAAATTTTACACAGTGCACGTGAAAACAATCGAGATAAACCCGAATAAATTATTTAGAAATAATGCTTGCAATAAATTCCCACAAATGTGTCGGGTGTTCTTATCGCGTTGGCGTTTTAGCTCCAAGATTTCTGCCCGAGCTTAGATTCTATTCTCCTCACACTACTATAGCTTTATTCTATGTCGGGGCAATCCGGAGATGACGTAATTCCGAAAGTTAGTGGCACCTGTTACATCTGGGCGACCACCAGAAGCTCTAGCTCTCATTCTATCTCCCGTTTTAACTCGGACGAGAGAAGATACTTTAGAGGAAAGGTATTTGCTATAGTTGGTTACCCTGACAACCGTACATTAACTTTATCGTATAATTACATCGTGGATACACACCCGCAGTGTACAGCGCCAACATATGTCGCTTTTACTCACACGTATAAGTCTCACCGAGTCTATGTGTACACGTTTGCTTGGATAATATTGGTACCGGCATCAGTATCCCATCTATTTACAGGTTATTCGCGGTCGATCCAACATATTCGACGATATTATCCCGACCATTATTTTCTCATAAATATTTACAAGTGTTTTATGCATCTACTTGTTTATAAAACTCACAATATAGTGTGTAACTCGTCGGATCTTTTAACTAAACTTTTATATTTTTTATTCTACCGCTCTTTGGTTATTTTAATAAAATCATACTTTGGGTGAATAAATTGTTTTTTTTAGTTTTTTATATTCAATATTCTTAAAACTTTATTTTGTCAACAGAAATTATTCACGATTTAAATTTATTTAAGCTTGGCAGTTTATTATTAATTTTTATCGTCCATTTTTACGGAGAAAACGCTTTTTTTTAATAATTTATTGAAGTACCAAAAAAAAAAATATTTTTTTACAATAAATTATTTTTTAATTAAAATCCTTTTGTTAAATTTTCTTATTGACGTTTTTAAAGATATAAGCTCATCTTGATATTATACTCATCAAGAGCTTTCATTTGAGTACCCACATGCATTTTTGATATGATTCTCATAAATACATATATGTAATATATATAAATATATGAAATATATGAAAAATTGATGTGGGTATTTAAATGAAAGGTCTCAATGAGTGTAATGTCATGATGAGTTTAGCTCTTCAAAAATGTCAATAGTTCTTAAAATACAAGGTAATTTCTTAATTACTGAAATTTTTGAAGATATAAGCCTATCCCGATGTTACACTCATCGAGAGATTTAATTTGAATACCCACATATAAATATATGAAAAATTGATGTGGGTACTCAAATGAAAGCTCTTGATGAGTGTAACATCGGGATGAGCTTATATCTTTAAAAATGTCAATAGTTCACGAGATACAAGGTCATTTTTTAATTATGTATCTAGAGATACATTTTCGAACAATTTAAAAAAAACTAAAAATAAATTTTTTTTCAATATTCGCTTACCATATTCTTAAAATTGAATTTTTTCAGTAAAAATTACTCACGATTAAAATTTATTTAAACTTGACAACTAATAATTAATTTTAATCGTCCATTTTTCTGTAAAAAATATAATTTTTTAAATTTAATTCTCATGCTATTTTTTAATAAATTATTTTTTAATTAAAATTGTGACCGTAAAAAAATCATCAATATTAAAAGAAATTTTAATTAATATTGATGGTAAAAAAAAATAAAAAAATATATAACAAAGAATATTATTATTTAATAAATAAAAGCTCGAGCGTGTTTATCTAAAGTATTAACCAGAAGAGCTAGTTACAGATGGAATGGAGGATAATAAACACGTAATAAAAGTTTTAAAAGGTATTAATTTGGTGTGACATTGACTAAGTATTCGAAGGAAGTGGTGGTCAGTTAAGAAGTACAGTCTGTTCTCTCCTTCCTTTTCTATTCACTAAGTTGTTCTTCACTTGTATGAGTATTTGTTTTTATTTTATATTATTTTTATTTTATTTTATTCACTACGAGAGAATGTGGTGGTGTTGCCGATGGTGTGCAGCACGGTAGCGCATGGAGCGATAAAGTTGTATCTATCTCCCTGTTATCTTTGTCGTAATTCCTGGAGTCGTGTCGCGCGACGGCATGCGAGAATGGGTACGGTCAGTATATATATTTTAATGGTCACATTTCTGAGAGCGACCGGATAGGCTCCTTCTCTCTCTCTCTCTGTTTCTCTTCAGGGCAAGCTTTAACCTCAACAACCGCTTCACTTTGCCTCTTGCCTCTTGCCTCTTTCAGAAGGACGAGGAACTGCTTCTATTCCTCAGGCTCAAGATCTTGGTTTACTAACACCCAGTACGCCAACTTAACTAAACTAGGTGCACCAACATTAATACCAACTAAACGATCCTACAAAGTTTTCTCAAGGCCCAAGTGTTTTCATAATACACTTAACTTTATTACAATTAAAATTAAAACTACTTCTTTGTTTAATTAAGATAAATATTTTTATGCCATTTATGGCATTTTATTAAAAGTTACCTTATTTAAATTCAATTCTTAGCTTGTTTTATTTAAGATTCTCTTGTTAGTTACGATTCGCGACAAAATGGCCGGCCGGTAGCTAAAATGGAAGTAGTTTTAAAGAAAATCAAAGTTCCGAGTTCGAATCCAGACTAAATTTTTTTTTTTTAAACTGTAATATTCACTCGGATTCCGATTAATTTTTATAGTTTCAAACAGTATAGCGGACATCAGGGTGACAAAAATATAAATATTACAGAACTTAATGTAGAAAGTATAAAAGCCACAATTTATAATTTAATATCCAAAATAAGTGATTAGTATAGCTGTCACTATAGTAAATAACGACTCTTTCATCTTAAAGAAGTCCTTTCGCTCCAGTTGAGTCATAATAACTGTAGTAGTCAATATTCAATAAATTAAAATAAAAAACCTATAAAAATTCCTAAAATTAAAAAATAAATAGTATACGAGGCATTAATCGTTGAAATTTTGAAAATTAAAAAAAAAATAGTTAAATACAAAAATTAATTTGACTCTTGTAAATCAGCTGTTAGTAACCTGTCCGTGATTTGGCAACGCTACATATCGGTTGTTTACATTTTCATTTGCACAATATAACCTTAACCATGTTTAAGTTTTTGCAGTCAGTGTAAATAAATAAATTAATTAAAAATGTTTAGTCTCAAAACCATAACATTCTAATGTTTCATGGCAACAATGCTAGTATTTTTTAATTATTGTTTTATTTTTCAATTATGAA
>CAJNRD030001116.1:9985616-10016084 GCA_905319865.3 Cotesia congregata
ATATATATATATATATATATATATATATATATATATATATATCTATATATAGAACTAACAGGAGACTTTGATATAATATACATGCTTATAAGTCTACAAGAAACTTGCGTTCAATGATAAATTAACATTAAGATTGATTACTCACAAGGAAATAGAGGATCTTCAGGCTTGAATATATATATATTGTGTTTAATATCAATGGCATTAAATAATTAAATTAAAGGGAGAGTAAGAGAGATGATATATAAATAGGATATCCGTACCTCTTAAAGATCAAAGTTCTCATCTTTAAGCTGCATGATCCTTAAAAAAAATGATTACGTGATTTGCTTTGCCGTACACATCGAATCCGAATCCAGATGGGAAGTTTTGTTGGGTATAATATAGAAGCGATTCCTCTCGATAGTCGGGCCATGATCGATTTTTCTTATTAAGCTTTACTTGGCCTCTTAGCTCTCTACTCTCTGTTGAGAGAAAGAACAGACCACGCTTTAGCTATAAAGAATAAAATAAAAAGATTGTATATATATCGCGAGTTGGCACGCGACGCGAGAAGAAAATACGGGATAGGAGATTTCCAGTCAACACGCGATCTTCTCGTGACTTTACGACTATCTTATTTTTCAGGCTAACACATTCCTCTAGAACCTAGCTAATTAATCTCTTATTTTGTTTTTTTTAGATCTGCGAATTATGCCAACGCAACAAAAGTATGTGAGCTATCGGACATGGATCGTCTGACGATTGCCGGCTCCAGCGCATTCCAGACTTCCAAGGGCTTCGATTATCTCGAGAACCACTGTGTCGATGAGCCTGTTAAGCTTTGCGAGTTCAAGAAACTTACTGGAAGGATTTTAAAGACTGTTGATTCAGTTCATCAGGATATTTCTACTTCGGATGAGTGCCGTGAATTGTGTCTTAACTCTCCCTTCCGTTGTCACTCTTATGATTATGGTGACACTGGTGATATGGTATGCAGACTCAGTCATCATGCTAGAGCTACTCTTTCTGATATTCAGGTTAGTTTTTTTTATTTAATTTATTTTTTATTTTTTTTTTTTATTTAATTAATTTTTTATTTTTTTTTATGTAATTTATATTTTATTATTTTTTATTGAATTTATTTTTTATTTTTTTATTATTGAATTTATTTTTTATTTTTTTATTATTTAATTTATTTTTTATTTTTTTTTAATTAGTTAATTTTTTATTTTGATTTTTTAATTTATTTTTTATTTTTTTAGGAAAAAGTTGTAATTATTTTATTTTATTTTAATTAATTTTTCCGCAAAAGAAATATTTTTAATAAAATTTTTTTAAGGTATCATTGATAAAAATAACATTAAAAAAGACAACTTTTATAATTTATTAAAATTAAGTTTTTTAATAAGAAGTTCTAAAAGTTTCTTTTATTTTATTTCTGTTGTTTTAAATAATTGAGAAGACTTATTTTCTTAAAAAAATTAATTATTATAAAATATCTAATTGAAAATTATGTCTAATTTTATAATACTAAAATTAGCTTACAATTTTTTAAAATCTATATTATTAAAAGACTAAGAAAAATTTTGTCTTCAGGAAACATAATTAAGAAATGACCTTGTCTCTTGAGAACTATTGACATTTTTAAAGATATAAGCTCATTTTGATGTTACACTCATCGAGACCATTCATTTGAGTACCTACATCAATTTTTCATATATTTTATATATTTAGATATAGATATATATGTATATATGAAAAATATATCAAAAATGCATGTGAGTATTCAAATGAAAGCACTTGATGAGTGTAACATCAGGATGAGCTTATATCTTTAAAATATATGTTATATATCCTAATATATATGTATATATGAAAAATATATCAAAAATGCATGTGAGTATTCAAATGAAAGCACTTGATGAGTGTAACATCAGGATGAGCTTATATCTTTAAAATATATGTTATATATCCTATATAATTAAGAAATGACCTTGTATTTTGTGAACTATTGACATTTTTAAGTATATAAGCTCACCCCGACATTACACTCATCGAGACCTTTCATTTGAGTACCCACATCAATTTTTCATATATTTTCTATATTTATTTATATATATAAATATATACTATATATATGTAAATATGAAAAATATATCAAAAATGCATGTGGGTAGTCAAATGAAAGCTCTTGATGAGTATAACATCAGGATGAGCTTATATCTTTAAAAACGTCAATAGTTAAGAAAGTACAATGCAATTTAACAAAGATCATTATCAAAATTTCATTTTTTTATATTTCACAAGTCTTTTATATAATAACTTAATTACTGTAAGATCCAAAAAAATTTTTAATGTCTATAATTTTTCTAAAAAATCAATAAATCTAATTAAAAAAAAAATAAAAATTTTATTAAAATTAAAATAAAATTTCAGGAACCCTATTTAGACGTCCCAGAAGCTTCAACCTACGAATTAAGCTCTTGCTACAACGTGACAATAGACTGCCGAGCCGGCGACATGGTAGCGCGAATTCAAACATCCAAGCTGTTCAACGGTAAAGTCTACGCTAAAGGCTCACCAAATTCCTGCGTGAAGGACATAAAGGGGGCGTTGGAATTTGAATTGCGAATGGCGTACGACGATCTGGAGTGCAACGTGCGGTCCCAAGGGCTGGGCCGGTACTTAAACGACGTGGTGATCCAGCACCACGACACAATCGTGACCAGCTCGGACTTGGGACTGGCGGTGACTTGCCAGTACGACTTGACGAACAAGACGGTCTCCAACGAAGTCGACTTGGGTGTCCAGGGAGACATCACCCCGGCGCTCTACGAGGAGGTGATTGTTGACTCCCCGAACGTCGCAATGAAGATCACCGACCGGAACGGAAACGACGGCATGCCATCTGCGGAAGTCGGAGACCCCCTGGCCCTCAAGTTCGAGATCCTGGACCCCAACAGCCCCTACGAAATCTTTGTTCGCGAGCTGGTCGCAATGGACGGAGTCGACTCCAGCGAGATCGTCCTGATTGACGCCAGGGGCTGCCCCACAGACCACGTCATCATGGGCCCGCTTTATAAGGCCACCACCAACGGCAAGGTCAGTCTTCAAGCTTCAATTTTTTTATATTTTCTTACCCGTCATCATCTTAACCAGCACTCTCTGAACAGCTGATGCTCTTACTTCCTTTGTCAGCCCATCTGCATATTTATCTCCCATCAACCCAAGTTATATTACACTTATTATCCGCGCATGCCAGATAAATTATGACAGTCAACAACTTGTCTGATCTGACAATCATTTGCTCACTGTCTTATTATTTTTATTATTTCTATTACTGTTATTATTATTGTTAATCTTTATTTCATCCTGCCTTTAACAGCATTAACATTTCATACCACCGTTTTAACAGCGCTATTTAAATTCATCCCGCTGTTGATTATTTTTTAAATTCTTCTTTAATTAAGGTTGTAAATTTATAAGTCACTGAGGAATATATGGTTTAATTGAGATGTTTAATCCATGATTATTTATTGAAAATTATCCGCGGAATTTCAAATCAGACATCTAGATAATTTAGTTATGAATACTTTTTTGGCTTATCAAAAAAATCCACATTAGTTTACATAGGAAAGTATGGATTCCTGTAGTGAATTTATATAAGTGGAATAAACATAGACCTTGTAAGAGTGACTTAGGCCAGTGAGTGGCGTAGAAGACTGTCAACCATGAGGTACCGGGTTCAAGTCCATCAGACGCAAGCAGTTTTTTCATTAGATAAAATTACAAAATCCGTTTTTCAGAATGAATTTCAATTAATACTTAATTAATATCAATTACTCCATAATTATTTTTAATTTTTTAAATACATTTTTTTTCGCCTGATTAATATGGGAATCTATGTAGGATCCTACCCTGAATTCCTATATAGGAAACCATATGGGAATCTATACGAAAACGCCATGTGGAAATCCAGGCTGGTTTCCTAGATGGATATTTTTGATAGGGTATTCAAGTCACTCATCGGGTAACGTCGGGATGAGCTTATATCTTTAAAAATGTCAATAGTTAAGAAAGTACAGTGCAATTTAACAAAAGTCATTATTTAATTTAACCAAAATTCGTTAATTATTAATTTTCATATAAATTGCATTAAAAATTATAAAAAATCTATCAAATAAAAACAGATTAATAATCTTGATAAATTAAATAAAATTGTTAACCCAAAAAAATTATAAAAAATAATTTTTTTAATGCTGTTAAAAAAAAAAAAAAAAGAATAATTTGATAGGGGAATAATAAAAGCAAAGAATTAGTGGGTAGTGTCAGGGGCAAATAGGCCGTAAAAATATGAGATTTGAATGTGTAAATAGTTAGATGTCGAATAGGTATTTTATTGTAACGTGTAATCCGGTATCTGTATTTGTATTTGTTCGTTTATTATCTTTTTGTGTTAAATTTTATAGCTCGGGAGAAATATAAATGGCAGCAAACGTTGGAGCAGATGAAAGCGGGAGCCTTTCATCAGTTAGAATACCAAAATGACAAAGTATGCACACGGGAACGAACGCGTTGATAGGGGATGGGGGATGGGGTGTGCTTCGCTAAAGGGGGACGCGGATAGAGACAATCAAAAGCAGACAAAGAGTAAAACAAACCAGACAGAGACAGAAAAATAAAGGGTATTTTCCAGAATACAGAACGATAAAATGTTATGCGTGTTAACGGGAACAGGAAGAACATATGCAACTATTCTTGACATCGATAAAATACACGTTAGTGTCCTCTGGTTGCGGGCGGAGGTCACTAGCGTATAGTAAGGCTGTTAAAAATAACGAGCCAAGTTGTTTTTATTAGCGGATACTTTAGAAAAATTACCAGTCTCTCTTTTTCCCATTTCGGGACACTAAAATAAATATTATAAATCTATATTATTAAAAGAATAAGCAATGTTTTGTGGCCAGTAGCCAAAAAATGTCATTAATTAAGAAATGACCTTATATCTGGTGAACTATTGACATTATTTAAGATATAAGCTCATCCTGGCGTTACACTCATCGAGACCTTTCATTTGAGTACCCACATCAATTTTTTGTATATTTCATATATTTATGTATATATTTTGTATATTTCATATATATATGTATATATGAAAAATATATAAAAAATGCATGTGGGTACTCAAATGAAAGCTCTTGATGAGTGTAACCGATGACTGTATCTCCGAAAATATTTAAGATAGATATATTCGTTTTATAAAATAATTTAAAAGTAAAATATAAAAATAATGTGGGATATGAATAAATAAATAAATAAAACTTATAAGGATAGAGTGAAACTAAAGGGCGCATTGAACCGAATGATAAATGATCTTCCCATGCACAACAGAGTTCCACGTGGCGAGCAATCAATCATCTTGAGCCGATTCCTAGGTGGATTATAATGTCGGTGAAAATTTTATCGAAGCTTTCAACGAGATTATATTACTCATGTTAAAAGCCATCCCGGTATAAATTAACGATTAATTCAATTCTTGGTAGAAGATATAATATATATATAATACATAAAATCTAAAATCCTGAGCTTAAATGAAAAATGTGATTTATTTAAAAAGTTTTAGGCAAAAGTCTTAGTTTGAAAAATGATTGCAATTTTATTAGACGTTTTCATCTGGTTCCTTTTCTTTATACGTATTGCCGAGCTTTGGGTCCGGTACGTGACGGACATACCCTCTATTAATGAAACTCGAGCTCGAAAAATAGAGCCTTGGTAATAGATGACCATTATTTTGTTTATTTATATATACTAGCAACCATGAAGTCACTATGTGACTGCCGTGACTAGTGAACTATAAATAAATAAAATTTTGCTTTATTTAATAATGAATTTTGTTGAATTGCACTGTACTTTCTTAACTATTGACTATTTCTCAATTGCGTGTCTGTAGAATAAATTTGATTGTTGTATTAAAAATATTAATTAAAAAAATTCAATTATTTTCAGATTCTTCTGTCTCACTTCGACGCCTTCAAATTCCCAAGTTCAGAAGTAGTCCAATTCCGTGCATTAGTAACTCCATGCATGCCAAGCTGCGAGCCAGTACAGTGCGACCAGGAAGAGTCAACCGGAGAACTGAGATCAGTAATCAGCTACGGACGAAGACGTAGACGTCGTTCAGCATCATCTCTCTCCCGCGAGGACCTCTTGCTGGTCCAATCAATCCAGATCACGGACAAATTCGGGTTCGAGCGCGACGGAAAGTCTCCTCTTGGTAATCTGACGTCCCAGTCCCGCGACACGGTGTTCGTCGAGTCCCAAGACATGCCCGGAGTCCACGGATTGTGTATCAACATGGCCGAGGCGATAATTACCGGCACAGTGTTCATAATCGCCCAGATAGTTGTGATTGCCGCGTGGACCTTCACCTGGCAGCGACGCAAGCAAATTCTCAAGCACCAAGAGGCGCTCTCTGTCTCGGTATCAGTCCCCGGGATTCACTCTGGTATTCCCAGTCGCACCGACAGCCTTTGCAAGCTCTACGACGCCGGCTATTCACGTCGATTCTAATCAGCTCATAAATTTATCGCCACAATCGCTAATTAATTTTTAATAATTAAAAAAATATTTTTCAACACTCGCGCCCTTTTTTGTTCCTTTAAGTTATTAAATAAGGAACAAGAGACTGCACGATGTCAAAATATTTAATTACGATTTCGATTTCCGCTCAGCAGCTCTTTGAGCAGAAACCGAAACCGAAAGGCTCGATTTTTATTTTTTAAATTATCGGGTCGCGGATTTTATATCAAAAAGCGGACTCACGGTGGGAATTTTAATTAAATGAAATGAATCATGATTTGAAATTTTTTAATAATTTTATTTCATGAATTTGTGTGAAAGTTTTGGTGATAGTGAAAGTATCAAACGTCTGAAATTTTTTTTTGTGAAAAAAGGAGATCCAATTGAAAATTTGTAAATTTGTCTACGTAACCTAATAATTGATTAAAAAATTACTTTTGTTAAATTCCACTGTAATTATTTTAAAAATTGACATTTTTTAAGATATAAGCTCATCCCGATGTTGTACTCATCACGAGCTTTCATTTGAGTACCTACATGAACTTTTGATATATTTCTTATATATACATATATATAATATATATAAATATATAAAATATATGAAAAATTGATGTGAGTACTCAAATGCAAGGTCTCGACGAGTGTAATGTCATAATGAGCTTATATTCTTAAAAATGTCAATAGTTCTCAAAATACAGCATGATTTCTTAATTATGTAATATATATATAACATATATTTTAGAGATATAAGCTCATCCCGATATTGTACTCATCACACGAGCTTTCGTTTGAGTACCCACATGCACTTTTGATATATTTTTCATATATACATATATATAATATATATAAATATATAAAATATATGAAAAATTGATGTGAGTACTCAAATGAAAGGTCTCGACAAGTGTAATGTCATGGTGAGCTTATATCTTTAAAAATGTCAATAGTTCACAAAATACAAGGTAATTTCTTAATTATGTATGGAGACAAAATTTTTCTTAAATTTCTTTAAAAATTTCAAATTAATTTAAAAATACATAACAAAAGTATTAATTTTTTAGACATTCTTTAAATGGATCTCCTTATTTAAAGAAAAAAAATAAAATTTTTTTTCCAATATTTAAAAATTTTTTTCACCCGGATGTTTGTAATACTTTCCGTATAATTGCTTTGACCATCACTAATTAACTCATTAGATTAAGTACAATAGCCTTGCTGCGTTGGTTAAGTAAAAATTTTTTTATTTTACGCTTTATATATATTTGTTTTATTTTTTTTTGAGTCGCTTCAGGTTGAGCCGGATCATCCGACACTACTACTACAACAGTAGTATAGACGAACCGCTTGACCTGATCCCACTCAGGATTTTTTGCAGCCTAGGAGATTTCGCGGTCGTTTTCTGGCGATCGAATAAATAAAATAAAAAATACATAGGAAGTCATGAGACTCGCTTACTTTTTTTTTTTTTCAGCGCTAGTCTCTGATTTCAATGGAATTTAAAAAGTAACAAACGAGGTAAAAATAGTTTTTAAATGAAATCAAACGAAACACAAATGACTTGTGAGATAAGAACGGACTTGAATAATAATGGTGATAATAACAATTGAATTAAATTGTGACAATAGTGATGATGATGAAAATAATGAGGTCGTTATTTTTATTTAGTAATTGACGGGGAAGAATTGCACCGGAAAATAAGAAAAATAATGGGAAGAATAAATGAGAGGCATTTATATAAAACGCGAGTACGTGTGGCGATAGTACTTTCGGGAAGATTTACAAGCGATAAACGGTTCCATAGTTCTTCGGGCGAGAGTTCTTTGGTATTAGCGAGAAGGAAAGTACTACTGCACGGGATAACGGGCTATTACCTCTACCAAAACTATCAAAAGCTCTCACTTACTCACGTTGCAAGCTTATGCATTGCATTGCGTTGCTATTTTCTTATTAATATTTTTTTTGAATGTCAAAAATATTTTAATTAATTTTATTCAATTTTTTTCTTTACTAAAATAAAAAAAAAAATTTTTATAAATTTATAGATTTTCAAAAGTAAAACTTAATTATTTATTTAATTTTTTTTTAAAAGTAAAAATATTTGAATTAATTTTTTTTTGTCATTTTTTAATAAAATTTTACTAAAAAATTTTTTTTTATAAAAAATTAATAATTTTTAAAAAATATTCTAATAAATTATTTAATTTTTTTTTTTAATATTAATACCAAAAATGTTTGAATTAATTTATTTAATTTTTTTATTTATTCAATTTTATTATTAAAATTTTGCAAAAAAATTTTCTTGTAATTTACAATTTTTTAAAAGTCAAATTTAATTATTTTTGATTTTTTCTATATTAATATTTTTTACAATTTTTACATCAAAAATATTTGAATTAATTTATTCAATTTTTTATTAAAATTTTTTTAATAAATTTATAATTTTTCAAACGTCAAATTTGATTATTTATTAATATTTTATTCAATTTTTCTTATTAATATTTTTTTTGAATGTCAAAAATATTTTAATTAATTTTATTCAATTTTTTTCTGTTATGTTTTATTAAAATTGTTCAAAAAAATTTTTTTTTATAAATTTATAATTTTTTAAAAGTCAAATTTGATCATTTTTAAATAATTTTTCCTTATTAATATTTTTTTTAAATATTAAAAATATTTAAATTAAATTATTCAATTTTTTTATTAAAATTTTGCAAAAGAAATTTTTTTTTCATAAAAAATTAATAATTTTTTAAAAATCAATCTTAATAATTTATTTAAATTTTAATATCAAAAATATTTGAATTAATTCAAAATTTAGATAATTAAATTTCTTTTCTTAAAAAATTAATAATAAAAATTTTACTTATTAAAATTGAAAAAAAAATTATTTTTAAATAAATAAATTAATAAATAAATTTTTTAATTAAAATTGATATTAATTACTATTTAAAAAAAAAAAATTGATTGAATAAAGTAAAGCAGAGTTAAATATTTAATTAGACGGGACAGAAAGGAGGAGATTATGTAAATGTCAAGTATATCCAATCAAAACGATGACGAGCCTTTTCGATTGTACTCACAAGAGGAATTACCAAGTACATAGTACATAGCAGTGAGTTAAATTGGTGAGAGGTTTACTGGTGTAGTACCACAGCTGTGTAGTGCAGAGACATTGTGTAGATACTTTGTAGGAGTGTCGCGAGTGCTGCTAAGAGAGAAGATGGAAAGTCAGAGAGAGAGAGACAGAGAGAGAGAGAGAGGCCCCGAAGGATCCTCAGGGGATGGAAATGGGGATGGAGGATGGGCGCCGGAAGGTTAATTGCCTCTTGTGGCATCTCGCGGGTTCTAAGCTCGTTGGGACGTACAACCGTCTCCTGGGGTCGCTCGTTCGGATTACGACAAGGGGCACGGGACAACGCCTCCCTTTCCACCCTCATCCTCTTTGGCCTACTGTGCTGCCTATATATTTGCATAGACTACCCTCTATTGCTACCGACGCTTCGTTCTGTGGTTACCTAACCCCAGATCTCCCGACCCGTAAAAACCCCTTCCCCTTCTCTTTCTCTTTCTCTTCTGAGCTAACTCCCGTCGAATTCAGACTTATCAATTACGTTTTTTTTTTTTTTATTTAATTTACAAAAATAATTGGACGGGTTTTTTAGATAAAAATTTATTAATCTCTAGATACATAATTAAGAAATTACCTTGTATCTTGAGAAATATTGACATTTTTTAAGATATAAGCTCATCCCGATGTTACACTCATCGAGACCTTTCATTTGAGTACCCACATCAATTTTTCATATATTTTGTATATTTATGTATATTACATATATGTATATATGAAAAATATATAAAAAATGCATGTGGGTATTCAAATAAAAGCTCTTGACGAGTGTAATACCAGGATGAGCTTATATCTTAAAAAACGTCAATAGTTAAGAAAGTACAGTGCAATTTAACAAAATTCATTATTCAACAAACAAAATTTACCCTTTAAAAATATAATTGAATTAATATAACAAATTTTAAATTAAAAAAATTGAATAATTTTACTATTGAAAAAATTAAATTAAATAACTAACAAAAACATAATAAATTACTTGCAACTCTGTATGATCTAATTGACAAAGTTTTAAAATAAAACTTAATTCGTCTTAACAAATAGCAGTACAGTTAGCCCGGAGTACATAGAAGTACATGTATAATATAATATATATATATATATATATATATATATATATATATATATATATATATATTATAAAGATAAGATTATACGCTCGTCTGGCACTTGGATTATCGTTTGGCTGAGGTCTCGCTTGCGGTTGTTTGCCTTGTCGATCGTATGAATTACTCATCCTTCTATTCCATTTCCATCTCTTCCACCTTTATCCTACTTTGGTACCCATTCTACCCTCCGAATAGTTAAGTGCATAAATGCTAATTAATAAAACCGAGCTAGCTCAAAGATCCACACAGCGCCCCCAAATAAACTCATCATTTTAATCTTAAACTTTTAAAACCGGGGCCATCTTGTCGGTATTATTTTTATCATCATCATCATAGTTGTTATTATCATTATTTTAATGATCATTGATATTGATACGGTTCAAGTCTCAGCGGCTCACTATTAAATTTTTTTATAATCAACATTGTTAGATCTAAGTACTCGAGCATTATCATTATTATTAAACATTATTTTTATTATTATTACTATGTAGAAGCTGAAGTGTATAAGCTGCTTATTGGTGCGTGGGTAGAAACTCAATTATTCTCCAATTCGCTCAATTTCTTAGCAATTTTTTTTTTTTTTATTTAATTTGAGAATTAACCAGAAAAAAAATTTTGGTTACAATAAATAGAATAAATTTATTGCAGTCGTATTTTTGAATTATAAAGAAACAAAAATATTGTTTCATTAAATAAAGTCTCTCGTTAAATTGGACTGTATTTTCTTAACTATGGACATTTTTAAATATATAAGCTCATCCCGAGCTTACACTTATCAAGAGCTTTCATTCAAGTACCTACATGCATTTTTGATATATTTTTCATATATACATATATATAATATATATATTTCAAATATAAGCTCACCCCGATGTTATACTCATCAAGAGCTTTCATTTGAGTACCCACTTGCATTTTTGATATATTTTTCATATATACATATATATAATATATATAAATATATGAAATATATGAAAAATTGATGTGGGTACTCTTATGAAAGGTCTTAATGAGTGTAATGTCATGGTGAGCTTATATCTTAAAAAATGTTAATAGTTGACAAGATCTAAGGTAATTTCTTAATTAATGACATTTCCTAAAATATAAGCTCATCCCGATGTTATACTCATTATGAGCTATCATTTGAGTACCCACTTGCATTTTCGATATATTTTTCATATATACATATATATAATATATACAAATATATAAATATATAAAATATATGAAAAATTGATGTGGGTATTCAAATGAAAGGTCTCATTACGAGTAACATAAGGATCAGCTTATATCTTTAAAATTGTCAATAGTTCACAAGATACAAGCTAATTTCTTAATTATGTATCTAGAGAGCGTATTTTTTAAATAAAAATCGATTTTATAATATCACTATTCTGGAGACAAGATTTATATAAATTAAATAATTGTAGAGTACTTTAACGAAAGCGTCATGTAACTTTAAAGAAAAGTGACTGCAGTAATTTTTTTAGTGATTTGAATATTAATAAAAAAAAAAAATTGTTTGAAACAATAATAACAATTTGTAAAAAGGATTGTATTAAAAAAAAAAAAAAAAAAAAGTATATTTTCCACGCGAATTGGAAAAGACAGAAAGAAAGATTGAAAAATAAAAATAAAAATCTAAAAATAACATTGGAATTCTGTCTGTTCTCTCGCACCATCTTATAGCTGAGAGCATTTCAGAGTACAACAAAAAAAAAGCACTTTCCATCGAGTTAATTGAATCGCGTCTTAACCTTTCTGTACCGTGATTTTATATAACTCAATGGAAACTGTCTGAATGACTAAAATTATTATTAAATACTATTTCAATTATGATAATTATAAATAATATACAATTTATCACTATCATTAAGCTTAACTATTTCACGTATTTTATTTTAGAATTATTTTAATAAATTGATATCGATAATATTGGGCTCGAGGACGATTTACAAGGCAGTTAAATTTTTTTTTGAATTTTTATTGCCAAAAAGTCACTTGTCCTGGAGCCTGAGGTGCGTTTTAAAGTTTAATACTATACTAATTGTTTACACAAACTGGCTCTGTACTCTGACTTAGTGCAAAAATAATTAATTAATTAGTAAATATAAAATCAAATGTAATCGAGTCACGTACAGAGTTAGTTTGAATAGTGATTGGTATCGCACCAAAATTGCTTATTTATTATGATTATTATTACTTAATTATTGTATCAGTATCAATGTTGGAGAGGTTAATTAAACGCTCTCTACCACCGTGGTCCGCTTAAGACTTTACGTCGTTATTATTAAAAGAATGCGAAAATATGTAATAATTATTAATGAGTAATTAATTACTTGAATAATATTGATATGTATTGATAAAATAAATTGCTGGATATGTATTACTTTTTGTAATGTGGCTGAATATGAACGCCGAATCGCTCTTTTAATTGATATGATTACTGAGTTTAACTCTTGTACGCTAAACATTATCGGTACCAGTGTACATAGATTGTGTGGTAAAAAGAGAAATAAACTCATTTTTATAACTAATTTGTCTTGTTTATTTTATTTATTTTTAGTTATTAGTTAAGTACATCTTTAGAAATTACCTTGTATCTTATGAAATATTGACATTTTTAAAGATATAAGCTCATCATGATATTACACTCATTGAGACCTTTCATTTGTACCCACATCAATTTTTCATATATTTTATATTTTAAATATATATTATATATATGTATATATGAAAAATATATCAAAAATGCAAGTGGGTACTCAAATGAAAGGTCTCGATGAGTGTAACGTCGAAATGAGTTTGTATGTAAAAAAAAGTCGGTAATTAAGAAATTACATTGTATTTTGACAACTATTGACATTTTTAAAGACATAAGCTCATCATGATATTACACTCATTGAGACCTTTCATTTGAGTACCCAGATCAATTTTTCATATATTTTATATATTTATATATATTATATATATGTATATATGAAATATGTATATATGTATAATATGTATATATATGAAAAATATATCAAAAATGCAAGTGGGTACTCAAATGAAAGGTCTCGATGAGTTTAACATCGAAATGAGCTTATATCTTTAAAAATGTCATTAATTAAGAAGTGACCTTGTAGTTTGTCAACTATTAACATTTTTAACGATATAAGCTCACCCCGATGTTATATTTATCAAGACCTTTCATTTGAATACCCACATCAATTTTTCATATATTTTATATATTTATATATTTCACAAATACCATATATATAAGATATATAAAAAATGCCATGTGGATACTTAAATGAAAGGTCTCAATGAGTATAACATCGAAATGAGCTTATATCTTGAAGAATGTCATTAATAAAGAAATGACTTTGTATTTTGTCAACTACTGACATTTTTAAAGATATAAGCTCATCCCGATGTTATACTTATCAAGACCTTTCATTTGAATACCCGTATCAATTTTTCATATATTTTATATATTTCACAAATACCATATATATAAAATATATAAAAAATTTCATGTGGGTACTTAAATGAAAGGTCTCGATGAATGTAACATCAAAACGAGTTTATATCTTGAAAAATGTCATTAATTAAGAAATTACCTTGTATCTTGTAAAATGACATTTTTAAAGATATAAACTCACCATGACATTACACTCATTAAGACCTTTTATTTGAGTACCCACATCAATTTTTCATATATTTTATATATTTATATATATTACATACATAAATATATGAAAAATATATCAAAAATGCAAGTGGGTACTCAAATAAAAGCTTTTGATGAGCCTAGGATACAGGATGAGCTTATATCTTCAAAAACATCAATATTTAACAAAATACAGTGCAATTTAACAAAAGTCTTTATTTAATAAAGTAAAATTGTTTTTATTTATAGTTTACATTGCAGTCACGTAGTGACTGCAAAATTACCAGTAATAATAATCCTAATTTTTAATAAATATTAATTAAAATTAGAAAAATTTTTAAACATCTCAATATATATTTTTTAAAATTTTTATTAAAAATAATTAACATACAATAGTAAAATCTTTTAAGTTAAAAAATAAACATAAACAAATATACCATAAAATAAATCGTGAAAAGGCCTTAAAAAATAATCGAATGATAAAAAGGTTGGAATGAGCCTCTGGCGGGCAGAAAATAAAAATTTATCTTTACAGACTGCCCGTAAAAAAGTGATTAAAAAAAAAGTAAATCATCGTACTTAAATCGAGATTATTTTCTCCTGGGCACAGTACCCTTCTATATATATATACATATATATTTGATAGTAAAGGTACTTTGAGAGTGCTGATCGCGCTGCAGATAATACCGCAATTCAAATTCTCGTCACGATTCAACGGGCGAACTAAGTTTCCTGAGAAGAGGAAAGAACGGTTTGGCTCGGACCTCGTGATGCTATATATGTATAAATATATATAGATATATATTCGACCCAGGCGATCCAGAGAAAAAACCGAGACTTATTTTTATGCCAGGAGGGTACTGGACTCGGAGCCCCGCCCCTTTATCGCGAATTTTTTAGGCTAATACCTTTTTTTTTGCATGTTGAATGTTGATCGGTAAAGTCTCTGCTCGGGCTCCTATCCGTACCAATACAACCTTATCCTCGGTTTCTCCTGCTCTAGGTTAATTATTTGACTAACCGCGTAATTTAATCACTGAACCACGAGTCTAGTGCAGTAGTAGCAATAGTAATAGTAATTGGGTGTCTTAATTAATCATTCTTACGACACCCAAAACTAGACACTGCACCCCAGATTATAAAAGTAACTCGGGTGCATTATTTATACCAACAATAACTATAATAATGATAATTATAATAATAATAAGGCAGGAAGCACAAGAGTAGCTTCTGGGTTCGGGCTTTGGAAAGCAGACTTGTTAGTTACTGTTGCTGCAAGAGGGTAATTAAGCCGAAACTTCATATTATTAAAGCCCTTCGTTAGTCTCCGTACCACGTAGACTAATTGGCGCCCAATGTATTTAATATATACATACCCACACGTTACTCTTAAGTTTAATCATTTTTATCTAGTGGTTTGTTGTTTATCAGCACAAACTTTATATAGTTCAGTTCTTGATCAGAATTATTTTATACTTTGAATAAAACCACAGAAAAGAAGGTTGACTTGAGCCAAGAAAATATTTTTCTTCCTAATTATTTTCTTGAGTAAAACAATTTTTTTTGACAAGAAATTTGACTTATTTCAAAAAAATTAATTCTCTTGCTTTAAGAAATACGTATCTTGATCCAAGAAAATTTATTTAAGTCAAGAAAATCTTGTTGTTTTGAGAAAATTCAGCCTTGAGCTCCAAAAAATTTAGTTCTTGATAGAAGTTAATTTTCTTGTCTTAAGAAAATTTTTCTCTTGCTCCAAAAAATTAAATATAAAGATAGAAGTTAATTTTCATTAATATTTTTATTGGTTAAGGTAAAGTACCCAGTACTTGAACAATTCTAAAAATGGGACCAGTAGTTGAACAGACTTTTAGAATTGCTGTAATACAAAATCTGTATATATATTATAAGTCATATGCGCATTTTATAATTATTCAATGATACAGTAATTGATTTTGATAAGTTTTTTCAATTATAAATCAAAACAATTACATTTTTGTTAACTTTAAAGTTGACATGTCAAGAATCCCCGATAAATGCTATTTTTTTACACGCTTTTTATTAGCTTCACTTGTATGTCAGTATGTCAGTATGTCATTCAGTATGTAACTCTCCGTGGGTAATTTGCGTGCCTGCGGCCTTCCTTGGTTCTGGTAGCCGTTTCTCAGGCTCCCTCTCCGAAATCGAACTCTGATTCCCCGTATTTATAATATTTATAAATAATTATTTTATTCTCACTAATCAATAAATTACTCACTGAAAATTTAATTTAATAAAAATAATAATTTAATAATTTAATAAAAATAATAATTTAATTAATTAATCATTTAATAATTCAATAAAAATAATAATTATAATAGTTTAAAAAAACTAAAAAATCACGCTTTTATAAATAAACCAAACTAAAAAGTAAAAAATAAATAATAGTTTAAAAAAACTAAAAACACGCTTTTTATAAAAAACCAAACTAAAAAATAGAAAATAAATTTTAATAAATTTAAATTAAGAATAGTGTTAAAAATTTCAATAAATATAAATTAATAATAGTATAAATAAAAAAAATGTATTTTGTTTTAAAAAAAGTGTGGGGTGCATGGTGTCAATAGTTATAAATATTTTATTGACAGATATGAGTAGAGTGATTATAATTTTGATAATATCTTAAAAAGCACCCAACGCTTTTTTTAAAATAAAATACATATTTTTTATTTACACTTTTATTAATTTATATTTATTGAAATTTTTAACACTATTATAATTATTATTTTTATTGAATTATTAAATAATTAATTAATTAAATTATTAAATTATTATTTTTATTAAATTAAATTTTCAGTAAGTAATTTATTGATTAGTGAGAATAAAATAATTATTTATAAATATTATAAATACGGGGAATCAGAGTTCGATTTCGGAGAGGGAGCCTGAGAAACGGCTACCAGAACCAAGGAAGGCCGCAGGCGCGCAAATTACCCACGAAGAGTTACATACTGACATACTGACATACAAGTGAAACTAATAAAAAGCGTGTAAAAATCATTAAATCAAAGTTTTTTTATTCACAATCCGTAAATATCGGCAATCACGCAATGACTGCAGATTATGAAAATTAATTTAGCAGATATTTGATAATTTTAAGAATTTTTTTAACAAATAAATTATGACAAATAAAGTTAGAAAAAAAATTGACATGAATAAATTTTAATAAATAAAAAATGCAATTTTTTGGAACACATTTGTTTGTTAAAGAAAATTAAAGAATTGTGAAGTGACAGCTAAATTTAATGTCATCTGCAGATTGCTAGTTTATAATGATAATGAAATTAGCAGACATCTGAAAATTCTTGTAATTTTTATAACCAAACAATTGTTATAAAAAATTATTTTAATTCGCATTCATAATTTATTAAAAGACATGTCGAGAATAGCCGATAGATGATATTTTTTTCATGAAAAAGGCACAAAACCGTAAGCCGAACAATCAGTAAAAAAAACGGTGTATCATCATTTTGAGTGAAAAAAATTGTACCACCCAATGAAATAGTCTTTTCTAAATGATACATATTTTTTGCAAAGACATAAACTATAATTTTTATATTAAATTTTCGCGTTCAACTATATCGCCCAATTTTCAAAGCGGTACCCAGAACTTCAACAAGCTTAAACCGTATAATTTTAACAGCACTCTAACCTTCTATAGGTTTATAGACTAGTGATCAGTATTGTGATTTGTATTAATTACTGCAAATTAAATAAGTTTTATAACTAAAAATTAGTATAGTTAAAAATTATTGAACGTTTTGAATTGAGTTTTTTTGATTTATAATTGAAAATTTACTTTGTCATTCATAAAAAATGTAATTAATAAATTAAATACAAATATTTATCATTTTTAAATGAACATATTAAATATCCACAGTATTATTTTTAATATTATTCAATAATATATTATAAATCTTTGAATATTTCAATAAAACATTAAAAAATTTTGGTATGCCTATTGCCATATACTTTATTAGTTCAACTACTGCTCCCGGAGTGTTCAACTACTGCGGCTTGTCAGAATTGATTGTTCAACTACTACTCCTTTCATAGTCTATCTTAAAAACGTTGTCAAATTATAAATATTCAATTATTTTTGTTATTTTGCACTTCAATCAATTCAAAATTGTTTATATTTTCATGAAAATCACTCATTTGAACTAATAATAACATCTTTATTATTATTATTTTAATAAATTATAATAAATATTATTTTAATAATAATAACATCTTTATTATTATTATTATTTTAAAATAATAAAATCTTTACGTTAAAATTTTTCGAGAAATTCTATTCTTGGTGGAAATCATTTTTTCTTATCATAAATACTTGATACAATAAATTTTTATATTTGATCGAGATTTTTAGATACTTCAGGGAAGCAGCGCCACTTACTTCAGCTGAGAAAAAAATTTTCTCACCTTGAGAAAATTTTTCTCGAGAATAATTGATACCCATTTTATATTATTTTACCGTGCAATAATACATATTGAATGAAAAAAAATGATGAAATATTATTTGATCTTGCCATTTGACATGTTGATCAATAAAACTATTAATGAAAATTAACTTCTATCTTTATATTCAATTTTTTGGAGCTCGAGGCTGAATTTTCTCCAAACAACAAGATTTTCTTCACAATAAATTTACTTGGATCAAGATAAGTATTTTTTAAAGCAAGAGAATTAATTTTGTTAAAATAAGTGAAATTTCTTGTCAAAAAAAAAATTATTTTTACTCAAGAAAATAATTAGAAAGAAAAATATTTTCTTGGCTCTAAACCTTTTTTCCAAATTCAAAATTCTGCTGGTAAAATAAATTTCCATAAATTTTTTCCTGGTCCTAAATGAAAGCGTCTGGTCTAAAAAGCTTATCTATCAAGCTAAAAATAAATAAAAGGAAAACATGACAAATAATATAAGTAAAAAAACATTAACGAGGTATTCAAATCAAGTTGGTGTAATTCCCAAAGCACAAACACGTCACGTGAAAATACATTAGGTACTCACGAGCAGTAAAGCTGCTACTATTACTGCTACTGCTACTGATACCGGTACTGCTCTCAGCAACAACTGCTGTGGGGTGAGGAAAACCCGAGTAAAAACATGCATATATTTCCATATAACAGGGTTTATATATTACACCGTCAGTACCAGAGTGTGGTTACATTTGAATGTGTTGTTTCACGGCCAAAATACCTATCTGATGTCTCAGTAAGACCAATTAAACGCCCTCTACTCTTTGCACTCTACAGATATTGTTTAAAAAAGAACACAACTTGCTAAGAAACTCTTGATGATAATAAAAATTAATTATCACGCGAAAGTAACTAGTTAATTAATTACATAAAGTTGTCAGTAAAGTTCACGTTGGAGTAGTGTGTCAAAGCTTCCATACCGCAAGATTTAAACTAATTAAGCTAATGGATTAGTGAACTTTGTTTCTAAATGTCTAATGGGCACCGTTGTTTGTTGTTCCTGTTTTAATTAACTAAATCTCTTTAATTATTTTTTAGAAACTCACCCTCAGACGCAGATCATTCACCGACCAAACTCGGCTGGCGAAGTCGTTCGACGCTCCGAGGATTAAAGTACCTGTCGAGTCGAAATCCACTGACATTACACTAGCGTTGCTTCCTATTAACATTCCTTTGCTCTCGAATGTTCCTGAAATTTATCAATTTTTTTTTTCTTTTAAGGTTTGTTTAATTAGAAATTACTAATCAACCCGAGTGAATCTTTTATGATTAAATAACAAATCTATCTTTAGATACGTAATTAAGAAATTATTTTGTATCTTGTGAAATATTGACATTTTTAAAGATATAAGCTCATTCTGATGTTACACTCATCGAGATCTTTCATTTGAGTACCCACATCAATTTTTTATATATTTTATATATTTATATATATTACATATATGTATATATGAAAAATATATCAAAAATGCATGTGGGTACTTAAATAAAAGCTCTTGAGGAGTGTAACATCGGGATGGGCTTATATCTTCAAAATATATATTATATACATTACATTATTAAGAAATGACCGTGTATCTTGAGAACTATTGAAATTTTTTAAGATATAAGCTCATCATGATGTTACACTCACTGAGACCTTTCATTTAAGTACCCACATCAATTTTTCATATATTTATATATAATATATATATATATATATATATATATATATATATATATGTATATATGAAAAATATATCAAAAATGCATGTGGGTACTTAAATAAAAGCTCTTGAGGAGTGTAACATCGGGATGGGCTTATATCTTCAAAATATATATTATATACATTACATTATTAAGAAATGACCGTGTATCTTGAGAACTATTGAAATTTTTTAAGATATAAGCTCATCATGATGTTACACTCACTGAGACCTTTCATTTAAGTACCCACATCAATTTTTCATATATTTGATATATTTATATATATGTATATATGAAAAATATATCAAAAATGCATATGGGTACTCAAATGAAAGCTCTCGATGAGTGTAACATCAGAATGAGCTTATATCTATAAAATATATGTTATATATATGTATAAATGAAAAATATATCAAAAATGCATGTAAGTACTTAAATGAAAGCTTTCGATGAGTGTAATGTTAGAGTGAGCTTATATCTTTAAAAATGTCAATAGTTAAGAAAGTACAGTGCAATTTAACAAAAGTAATTATTTAATAAATTTAATAAAGCAAAAAAATTAAGATTTAATTATCTGAAAAATAAGGTATTAATATAATTACCAAAAATGTATCGGGTTTAATTTAGTTTATTAATTTAAAAAAGTATAAGTGAAAAAGTAACTATCGATCACCTCTGTCAAAGTTTAACCATCTAAATTGAATAATGATAAAAGTAAAAAAAGTGTTGTATAAAATAGATAAAAATAGATGGGTACCTTTTGAAATATCCCAAAGTTTAACTTTTCTATCAGCACCACCAGTAGCCAATATCCTGTCAACTGGAGACCATTTAACAGCACTAACTTCACCATCATGAGCACTCTGCAATAATAATAATAATATCGATCCTCATACTAAACTAAACTCTACTTCTGCTCTCTATTATCATAAAGACTTTTAATGAGTTAACAGTCAGCGAGAACTTTTTTATTTTCTCCCATAAAACTTTGTTATTATTCTATGCTGATGGTTTTTGTTTAAATTTTATATAAAATAAATTTCCGGCATGTAATTAGGTTAGTTTATTTAAAAAAACGTACAAATTTAACGGCTACGTCTGTTGGTACTGCAGTAGGCAGTCCCGGGATTCCCTCCTTGATATTAGTCCGCTCTGGACTTATTGCTCTGGTATCCCGGGCTGCATCTTCCAGGTCTTTTTGTACTTTTGCTTGTCGCTTTCTGAAATTAATTTATTTAACTGAATTAGTAAATTAATTATCTATATTATTAAGAGAATAAGAAAAATTTTATCTCTAGGATACATAAATAAGAAATGACCTTGTAACTTGTGAACTATTGACATTTTTAAAGATATAAGCTCATCCCGACAATACTCTCATCGAGACCTTTCATTTGAGTACCCACATCAATTTTTCATATATTTCATATATTTATATATATGTATATATGAAAAATATATCAAAAATGCAAGTGGGTAGTCAAATGAAAGATTTCGATGAGTGTAACATGAAGAAGAGCTTATATCTTAAAAATGTCAGTAATTAAGAAATCACCTTGTATTTCGGAAACTATTGACATTTTTAAAGATATAAGCTCACCCCCATTTTACACTTATTGAGACCTTCCATTTGAGTACCCACATCAACTTTCTATATATTTAATATATTTATATATATTATATATGAAAAATATATCAAGAATGCAAGTGGGTACTCAAATGAAAGGTCTCGATGAGTGTAACATCGAAATGAATTATATCTTATCCAAATATATAAATAATTGATGTGGTAACTCAAATGAAAGGTCTCGATGAGTGTAACATCGAAATGAATTTATATCTTAAAAAATGTCATTTATTAAGAAAATGTCCTTGTATCTTGTGAACCATTGACATTTTTAAAGATAACCCCGTCATTACACTCATCGAGACCTTTCATTTGAGTACCCACATTAATTTACCATATATTTCATATATTTATATATATTATAAATATAAATATATGAAAAATATATCAAAAATTCAAGTGGGTACTCAAATAAAAGCTCTTGATGAGTGTAATGTAAGTATGAGCTTATATCTTGAAAAATGTCATTAGTTAAGAAATGACCTTATATCTTGTTAATTATTGACATTTTTAAAGACATAAGCTCATCCCGATGTTATACTCATCGAGACCTTTCATTTGAGTACCCACATCAATTATTTATATATTTGGATATATTATATATATGTATAAGTGAAAAATATATCAAAAATGCATGTGGGTACTCAAATGAAAGCTCTCGATGAGTGTAACATCGGAATGAGCTTATATCTTTAATAACGTCAATATTTAAGAAAGTACAGTGCAATTTAACAAAAATCATTATTTAAAGAGCAAAATTTTATTAATTTATAGTTCACAAGTATCGGCAGTCATATAGTGACTGCACGGTCGCTAGTTTATTGATGATTTAAAAAATGAATGGGTTACGTTACGTATGGAAGACTCTATAATGTTTAAAATTAGTTTATTTTATTAATGATTTATTATTTAAATTAAATGAATTCTTAGAAGCTTTATTGTAAAATTTCATTCGCCTTTTAATTATTAGTTTTGTGTGTGCATTTAACGCTGATGAATAAAATAATTAAAAATAATTGAATAATTTATGCAAATTTTTTAATTAAAAGTTCAATCATACAATTGAATATTAATTGAGTACATTAAAAAGTTAATTAACATTCCATTAATAATTATCATAAATAAGTACCTGGTCTATCGATCATTCACGTACCCAAAAAGCATTAGTTTATTAAAAAAAATAATTAAATAATTAATAATTAATTTAATTAATTAAAGTAACAGAAGCGTTAACTCGACAATTGTTTTCTGTTTTTCTTTGTTTGTCCGTTACTCACCCAAATTTTGATATTGTTTGCATGAAAAATGTCGTCGGACTGGTAAATCCCTCGCTGAAATTATAAATTTCGTCGTGTGTGTAGTAAAAAAAAAAAAAAAGTAGTCCCGAGTCTTCCATTGTAACGTTTAAATTAATTAAACAAAAAAAAGCAACTATCACAAATATTATAACCAGGACTGAAATTAAGAAATTAAAATATACATAGAAAGTTATTTTATTACGCACTTTAGAAAATTGTCGTTTTCCTCGTTCATTTTTTCGGCGTCTTTGGTCTTGCATTTTATTAATCTCTCGACTAATTGTCGGTTTTCCTCCTAGAAATAAATATTTTTATTTAATACGAGTTTTAAATTATTATTTTTACTAATTTTTTTTAATTCAAAAATTAAATTATAAAAATTCTTTATTTTAAATAATTATCAACTAGCAACCTGCAGTCACTATGTGACTGCCGAAAATAGCAAACTATAATAAATAAAATTTTACTTAATGAAATAATGACTTTTGTTAAATTACACTGTACTTTTTTAAATATTGACGTTTTTAAAGATATAAGCTAATCCCGATGATACAGACATCAAGAGCTTTCGTTTGAGTACCTACTTGCATTTTTGATATATTTTTAATATATACATATATATAATATATGAAAATATATGAAATATATAAAAAATTGATGTGGGTACTCAAATGAAAGGTCTTGATGAGTATTATATCGGGATGAGCTTATATCTTTAAAAATGTCAATAGTTCACACGATACAAGGTCATTTCTTAATTATGTAATATATATTTTACAGATATAAGCTCATCCCGATGATACACTCATCAAGAGCTTTCATTTAAGTACCCACTTGCATTTTTGATATATTTTTCATATATACATATATATAATATACATAAATATATAAAATATATGAAAAGTTGATGTGGGTACTCAAATGAAAGGTCTCGATGAGTATAACATCGGAATGAGCTTATATCTTTAGAAATGTCAATAGTTCACATAATGCAAGCTAATTTCTTACTCATGTATCCTGGAGACAAAATTTTTCTCACTTTCTTAATAATATAAATAATCGAATAAAATAATCATAAATTTTTACAGATCTAATTGAACATCAAGCAAAAAATTGACATATTGTTTATCCTCTTGATTTATTTTAAAAGTGATAACTAATGATAATTAAATCTCAAACCTGAGCTTTACGTAATTTTTCCTCCAGCGAAGCAAAGGCTAATTGCAGCGCTTGGTATTCGTCTCTCAGCATCTGATTTGCTTCTGCTAGCTCACGTTCTCTATTTACACATGTATTCAATTCAGCTCTCAGCGATGCGTTTAATTCCAGACTCTCTGCTAAGCTGTCAAACAATAATTAATTATTTATAATTATAAACATCACTAAAATAAAATTATACTACTAGATTATTCTGTTAAATTGAATACAATTTAATTTTTTTTTTTATCCTAAAAAAAAATACCTGGACTCCTTGCTCTGGAGATCCTTCATCATATCCTGCATCTTGTTATTCAAATCGACGATCTGCTGAGTATGTTCCCCCCGTCTCCGATGCAGCATCGTAAGTTCCTCGGCTTGTGCCAATAATCTCGCCTCCAGAGCTGCATTTGCTCCAGTACCAGTCCCGGTGCCAACAACTTCACACTTTAGCTTCTCTATTGCAACTGTCAGTTGCAAATTTTCACCTCTTAGAGTGTTGGTGCTCTCAAATAAACGGTTGTCTAGACCAGTTAAATAAATAAATTATTTTTTTTTTAACATACAAAAATAAAATATGATACTAAAAATTAACATCTGAGAATTTTTTGCATTTTTATAATTTAGTTAGCAATCTTGCAGTTACTATGTGACTGCTGTAACTATAAGTAAATAAAATTTTGCTTTATTAAATAATGGCCTGTGTTAAATTGCACTGTACTTTGTTTAATATTGAGGATTTTAAAGATACAAACTCATCCTGATGTTACACTCATTAAAAGCTTTCATTTGAGTACCCACTTGCATTGTTGATATATATTTCATATATACATATATATATAAAATATATAAATATATGAAAAAATGATGTAGGTACTCAAATGGAAGGTCTCGACGAGCGTAATGTAAGGATGAGCTTATATCTTTAAAAATGTCAATATTTCACAAGATACAAGGTCATTTCTTAATTATTGACATTTTTAAAGATATAAGCTCATCCCGATGTTACACTCATCAAGAGCTTTCATTTGAGTACCCACTTGCATTTTTCATATATTTTTTATATATACATATATGTAATATATATAAATATATGAAAAATTGATGTGGGTACTCAAATAAAAGGTCTCGATGAGTGTAATGTCGAGATGAGCTTATATCTTTAAGAATGTCAATAGTTTACAAGATACAAGGTAATTTCTTAATTACATATCCCGGAGACAAAATTTTTCTTATTTTCTTAATAATATAGATTATTATAAAAAAATTTTGATTAAAAAATTCTACATCTAGAAATTAAAAAACACTTTTATTATTAATTTGTCATAAAAATTACAAAAATTGACAATTATCAGCTGATTTTAGTAAATAATATTAAAATTAGCTTTTGACAATTGATTAATTTTTTTTAACAAAAAAATTATTTTTAATTTTTCTTACAATAATTCATTTCTCACTAAATCTATTAACTTAATTTTCTATTAAAAGTATTATAAATAAAATTCTAAAAATTTGAATTAAAAAAAAAAATACTTACGCAAATAAATTAAATCAGCAAAACAACGAGTTTGAGATTTATTTCTATTTCTCAGCTGATTGATAATATTTTTCCTCCAATCTTTGATCTCTCCTCTAATTAAAGGATCTATACTCGCCATCTCTAAAAAAAAATAAATTTTAACATAAATAATTAAACAACAATTAAATAAAATAAAAAATAAATTACCTCTTTTTTATTATTTTTAGACACTTTCACTTAATTTCACCTGTCACGTGACAATTGGAGGGCAATTAGCAGTTATTTATATAATTAATAAAATGTCATCACTTGTTCACAAAATAACACTGAATGTTAAAATAAAATATTTTGTTCTTTTTTTTTTTTTAAATTTATTTAGAGTGAATAGGAGTGTAAATAAGAAACGTGGGTTTACAGGTTGGAGTGATATGTAATAACAACAACGATGATGATGATTATAATAATAATAATAATTTTGATAATAAACAAGAGCAGAGAAAGTGGCGCGTCAGTCGACCAGCTGATTTCTGTCACTGCAATCAGTGCAAAGCGCTACTGCCAGTCGGTAATACGGGAAAATTTTTAACTAATTTACCTACACTAAATTATTTATAATTATTTCTGAATATAAATTAAAAATTAAAAAAAGTCACCATTCGGCCACATTCGAAATGGAAGGTAGATTTCATAGAATCAATTATCATCTTGTCTCAATAACTTTCGTTTTACGTGGAATGAAATTTATTTTAATATATATACATAAGTAGATTGTATTACACATTGCCTGAAAATGGTTCAATTGAACTTTTAACTTCGATAAAATAACTAATAATTGTCAACAAGTTAACGGTATACATGTCAAATTAGAAGGAATTTTATAAGCTTTCACATGAATTTATCAAAAATCAGCTATCTTTTTGCGATTAAAAGTTATGCATAAATGAAATCGTCAAAAACGTAATTTTTACTATTTTGCTCATTTTGAAGAGCTATTATTTCTGAACTAATCGAAGTATTTCGCTGATTTTAGGGCTCATGCAAGCTAATTGTCCTAGGAATCTCTGTACTAAATTTCATAAGGATCTGTTGAGAATTCTCGACAGAATAACATTCATAAGTCGGTTGTACTACACATTGCCTGAAAATGCTTTAATAGAACTCTTAACTTTGATAAAATAACTAAAAATGGTCAAAATGTCAATGTTATATACGCCAAATTGAAGGTAATTTCATGAACTTTCACATAAATTTATCAAAAATTAGCCATCTCTTTTCGATCAAAAGTTATACATCAATGAAGTCACCAAAAACGTGATTTTCACTATTTTGATAATTTTAAAGAGCTGCCATTTCTAAACTTATTGAAGGATTTCGCTCTTCTTCGAACTCATTCAAGTTTATTATCCAAAGAATATGTATAACAAATTTCATCTAGATCCGTCAAGAATTGTAGACACAATCGCGGCAACATCCCGCGTTATATTGCATATATATATAAATTTTTTAACTAACGTTATTTTTGAGCTTTACTCGACTAGTTAAGAGATATTACGAAAAAATTCCGAGTAAATTCCGACATGAGGACCAATGCAAAAGATTGATTTCTATGAAATCTACCTAAAAATCAATATTATAAAAAATTAATAATGTAAAAGCAAAAACTTTAGACCAATACTGACTTAACGATAAAGAATACAGAAATAGAAAGATTAATCAGTTTCCATTTAAATGAAATGCTAAAGATGTAATTTTTTTATTGCAAAATTTAAAAAATTATTTATTAAAAAACTATAGACGACCTATCAAAAACTATTGTGGACCTATACAGACCTAACGTAGACCTATCGATTAAGGTTATTTTGATTTCAAAAATCCTTTGATGAGGATAAAAATTAATAATACTAAAGTTAGTCGATGAAAATTAAATTAGCCATTTAAAAATTTTGATAATTTATTTTATTGAAAAATAATTTTTAAAAAATTAAAACAAGAATTTTCACATGTAGATAATTTTAAAAATTATCCGTGGAATTTTTTAAAAATAGTTTTTTAGTTCTAATTTTTAATTAAAAAAAAAATCAAAAATTTTTGAGTGTCGGCTAACTTAATTTTCATAGTTAGCCGTCGTTTGTAATTTCTTGATTATTTTTCATTTATTAAATTAAAACTAAAAAACATTATTAAAAAATTGCACTTATTGTTTTTCATGTTTTGTACAAATGAAAATTTTTATTATTATTTTTTAATAATTTTCTTTAATTTTTAGATGTCAGCTAACTTAATTTTCATTGAAAATTAATTAATTAACTAATTTTAATTAGCCGACATCTGAAAATTTGTATAATAATTATTTTTATTGATAAAATTGTTGCAATAAAATTAAAAGAAATAATTTGACATGTAGAAAATTTGAAAAATTATACGTGCAATTTTTTTAAAGTATTTTTTACTTGCAATTTAATTGTTGAAAAATTTTTGAACATCGGCTAACCTTAGTATTATTTAATGGGGTGTTAAATTTGTGTAGGTAACTATAGTTTTATTTATAATTATACTATTATATTATTTTTAAATTTTTGCTACTGTACCGACAAGTATAACTGACAGTTTGACCAAAATGGCGCCGCGGAGAAAAAGCTTGAGACTGCTGGCTCAAGATATTAAAGAAAATAACAGAGAAAATAATTATTTAAGGTGTTTAAGTGATTATCAATCCAAAGTTAGGCGCAGGGAGACTTTAAGGACTAAAATAAAAGCCGTGAGTTTTTTTTTTATTTTTTAAATTACTTCATAAGAAATTTTTGACGCTCATTTAACATTTTTTATAATTATTTTAGTGATTATTAAATATTTATTAGTTTAAAATTCATTTTTTTAAATGTAATTCTTTGTTTTTAATTGTAGAAATAATTTTTTGGTGATTTTATTTTTGAAGTAGTTAAAAAATTAGAGTTTTTAAGTTATTTTGTTTCAATTAAAGATGCTATAACGGGATTATTTTTACGCCGGGTCTAGTGCTTCTCATTCACGCAGAGTGTCTCTGTTAGCCAGTCAAACCAGGTGTTTACTATTTTATTTGCATAAAATTGTAATAATAATAAAGTTAGCAAAAGTTTTTATTTTTTTTTAAATTATTGAATTAAAACTAAATAATAATATGAAAATAAAGTGAGCTGACATCTAAAAAATTTTATGATTTTTTTTATTAGAGAATTAGGTATTAAAAAAAAATTTTTCATTTTTTAAAAACTTCAAAAACTATAAGTGCAATTTTTGAATTATAATTTAATAAATTAAAAAAATTAAACAATTCAAAAATGTCGGCTAACTTTATTATTATAATAATAATAAATTTCATAATAATAATTATGAAATTTAAATAATACAGAAGTTAGCCGTCAGCTGTCAATTTCGAAAATTTTTTTAACATATCAATTATAATAAAAAAATGCTTCTAAAAATTTTCACTTGTAATTTTTATTAATTTTCACATGTGGAATTTTTTAATTACATTTTTTTATAATGATTTAATTGCTATAAAATTCTAAAAAAATTAATTTAGTATATAGTTGATAATTTTAAGAATTTTATAATAAATAACTTAATTTTCATAAAATGACTCTAAAATTATAAGACAGGGATTTCTTCGAAATTTTTTAACTAATAAATTACAGCAAGAAAAATTTATTTAAAAAATTCTATTTATAGAAGCTCTAAAAAATTATAAATGCAAGTGCAATTGATGACTTTTTGGATAGAGGATAAAATTTTCTACAAAAAATCTCTTATAATTTATTTATATCTTTAAAATTTAACTCAAAATTTTGATTTTTAATTTTTTTAAATCTATGATTTAATCAATTGTATATAAAATTTAATTTTGATATCAAAATTACTTAATTATAAGAGATATCAAAAAATTGATGACCTTTTTTTACAAAAGATTAAATTTTCTAATAAAACAAGTTTTTTATAATTTTGTTATATCTTCAATATTTAACCCAAAATTTCAATTTTTAATTTTTATAAATATGTGATTTAATTGAACACTCTCAAAATTCAATTATAGTATGATCATAAGTAAATGATTAGAGATATTAAAAATTGAATAACATTTTATGTACCTGAAGTTCCGAACGTTCATTTATGAACGAAAATCAAAAAAAAATTTTTTT
>CAJNRD030001116.1:10033641-10063167 GCA_905319865.3 Cotesia congregata
ATTATATATATATATATGTATATATGAAAAATATATCAAAAATGCATGTAGGTATTCAAATGAAAGCTCTCAACGAGTGTAACATCGGGATGAGCTTATATCTTTAAAAATGTGAATAGTTAAGAAAGTACAGTGCAATTTAACATAATTGAGAAATGACCTTGTATTTTGTGAACTTATGACATTTTTAAAGATATAACCTCATCCCAGCATTACACTCATCAAGACCTTTCATTTGAGTACCCACATCAATTTTTCATATATTTGTATATATTATATACATGTATATATGAAAAATATATTAAAAATTCATGTGGGTATTCAAATGAAAGCTCTTGATGAGTGTAACATCGGAATGAGCTTATATCTGTGAAAACATCTATGGTTAAAAAAATACAGTGCATTTTAACAAAAGTCATTATTTAACAAAGCAAAATTTTATTTATTTATAGTTCAAAAGTCAAAGCAGTCACATAGTGACTGCAAGGTTTCTAGTTATTATTATTATTATTTTTTTTTTTTATGTAAGACAAATTAATCACAATCAATGATCGATAATTTAAATGCAAACTAGTAAATTTCTCTAAAGTGGAGCCTTAAATAACTTAGTATTAAAATCCTCTCGGAAATGACGCTCGAAAATTCTTAAACTAACATAATTAACCGGAAACTTAAACAACAACTCTGGAATCAGGGTTCGGAAAGGGGAAATTAAATTTATAAAGTGACATTAAACCAAGTCTCGATATAAGTACGGAACAAGTACAAGTATAAGCACTTAATAAGTACTCAGCTGGTACTAGAGTTCAACTTTCGATTTAAATTAACGCCAGTAAAAGTATTTTCAATAAACGAGTTTCTATAACTCTAGTCAATTAAATATTTTCTTATTTATATTGATAATGCCCTGTAATAAGTTTGTTTGATTCAATAACTTTTATCAGAACCTCGAAAAAGTAAGCAAAGAGCAGAGGCACAAAAGCTCCTCATGATAACGGTTAATGTCCTCTCGTAAACCTACTTAGCTCGGCAATGTAACTTTATCTCATATTTGAACTATTTTTACGAGTGTATAAGCAATAATCGAGTTGTTAATCAGCAAACGGTAGCTAATGCAGTGTTTG
Organism: Cotesia congregata; assembly: GCA_905319865.3. Lineage (NCBI taxonomy): Eukaryota > Metazoa > Arthropoda > Insecta > Hymenoptera > Braconidae > Cotesia > Cotesia congregata. Next base: position 10,034,766 of record CAJNRD030001116.1, read on the forward strand.
CTCACGGGAAACAACTTTAACCCAGAAAGCGGTTTGTTAATCTAAGGAAATAAAATCCTCGTGGATGTGTATGACTTTTCACGAGCCACTGACCGTCCGACTTATTACTAATCACCCTTTAATATCTCTATTTTTAAAGTAATTACTGATTAGATATGCCTGACCTATTAATACACTTATTATTTATTTTGCACACTCATTTCGTCTCTTTACTTTTTTTAACTTTCTAATTAATTTACTTTTGGTATTAGGGGCACTAACATCGATGTTATTAGTATTATTATTTATAAAAATTTATTAAAAAATTTAATAAAAATTTGTTCCAAAAAAATTATTTTAAAAATATTGCATTCATTTTTAAACTATAATTTTTTTTTATAATATTTAACTAATAATAGAATAGCGATCTTGCAGTCACTATGTGATGGCCGTGACTTGTGGAATATAAATAAATAAAATTTTGCTTTATTAAATAATGAATTTTGTTAAATTGCACTGTACTTTCTTAAATATTGGCGTTTTTAAAGATATAAGCTCATCTCGAGGTTACACTCATCGAGAGCTTTCATTTGAGTACCCACATGCATTTTTCATATATACATATATGTAATATATGATATAAATATATGAAATATATAAAAAATTGATGTGGATACTCAAATGAAAGGTCTTGATGAGTGTAATCTTGGGGTGAGCTTATATCTTGAAAAATGTCAATAGTTGACAAGATACGGGGTCATTTTTTAATGATGTTAAACCTAATATATATTTTAAATATATAAGTTCATCCCGACGTTATACTCATCAAGAGCTTTCATTTGAATACCCACATGCATTTTTCATATATTTTTCATATATACATATACATAATATATATAAATATATGAAAAATTGATGTGGGTACTCAAATGAAAGGTCTTGATGAGTATATAAGCAAGGTGAGCTTATATCTTTAAAAATGTCAATAGTTCTCAAGATGCCAGGTAATTTCTTAACTATGTATCCTAGAGATAAAATTTTCTTTATTATTTTAATAATATAGATTAATTAAAAATTTTCAAAGACCTGCGAGAGTTAAAATAAGCAAAAAAATATCTCTAGGTTGAACGACAAGTGAATGAAAAAAAAAATGATGTAACATAAAAACTTGAGTAATTTCAATTTAATAAAGAGAAACTCAATGTTAAATGACATTGAGTTGATTGAAGTAATTATTTATCAATTCAAAAACTCGCTTGTATACCAGTCGGTACTTTCTTGACTTCCAATCGGTAACTAGCTCACCTACGTTACCTATTGCGCCTATAAATTGTATAAAATTTATAAATTCGCAGAGTCGATAAATAAATCTTCTAAATTTAAACTCATTTTACGGAAAATGCAGCAATAAAAAAAACCACAAGGTCTCATTTATTCTTGCGCTAGACAGTATGACTGCGTAATTATCCCAGAGCGTGTTAAAATAAAAATCTCTTTTAAGTGCCAGACGCCACTTGAGACACGCTTTTAAATCTTTAACACTTTTTTTATATAAACACTACACCTACCTCGGCTGCTTACGCCTCTATTTTTTTCAACGCCTTTTAATTTTTTATCTCTCGCATTTATTGTCTTGACAATAATTAATTATTCAATAATTAATAAGACTTATCATATATTATTTTATTATACATTAGGAAATATTTTAATCCTGTAGGCTGGACACTGCTTGATAAAATATAAATTTTATTTCGACTTTCTAGAGTATAAACTCGCATGTTACCGTGTTACAGAATACGCCCACGTCATTGATAAAATTGTTTTTTTTTTCTCTTTCATAATACTTGAGTAATGAATTATCCGCTCTAGTTTTCTGGTAGTCGCCACAATCGTAGTTTCCGGTATAACTATATATCCTTAAAAAAGGGACACTGACAGAAGATGAGCACCCTTGGGATATCCTGTTTTGGGGGATAGCATCCTGTCAACTGCTCGTGTTACAAAAAAGGATCTTCCGCTTTATTAATCTCACACTCTTCTTAAAAATAGTTTTTTTTTTTTTAACATATTTTTTATAATATTACTAGCAACTTTGCAGTCACTATGTGACTGCCATGACTTGTGAAAAATAAATAAATAAAATTTTGCTTTTTAAATAATGACTTTTGTTAAATTGCACTGTACTTGCTTAATTATTGACGTTATTAAAGATATAAGCTCATTCCGATGTTACACTCATCAAAAGCTTTCATTTGAGTACCCACATGCATTTTTGATATATTTTTATTATATACATATATATAATATATATATTAAAGATATAAGCTCATCACGATGTTCTACTCATCAAGAGCTTTCATTTGAGTACCCACATGCATTTTTGATATATTTTTCATATATTTATATATATAATATATATAAATATATGAAATACCTGGAAAATTAATGTAGGTACTCAAATGAAAGGTCTCGATGAGTGTAATGACGGGGTGAGCTTATATCGTTAAAAATGTCAATAGTTCACAAAATACAAGGACATATTTTTTAAGATATAAACTCATTTCGATGTTACACTCATCGAGACCTTTTATTTAAGTACCCACTTACATTTTTGATATATTTTTCATATATACATATATATATAATATGTATTTTGAGAATATAAGCTCATCTTGATGGTACACTCATCAAAAGAGCTTTCATTTGAATACCCACATGCATTTTTTATATGTTTCATAAATAAGTATATATATTATATATAAATATTTAAAATATATGAAAAATTGATGTGGGTACTCAAATGATAGATCTTGATGAGTGTAACATCGGGATGAGCTTGTATCTTTAAAAATGTCATTGGTTGACAAAATACATTGTCATTTTTTAAATAATAACATTTTTTGAGATATATAATACCCACATGGCATTTTGATATATTTTTCATATATACATATATATAACATATATTTTAAAGATATAAGCTCATCCTGATGTTACACTCACCAAGAGCTTTCATTTGAGTACCCACATGCATTTTTGATATATTTTTCATATATATACATATATATAATATATATAAATATAAAAAATATATGAAAAATTGATGTGGGTACTCAAATGAAAGCTCTCGATAAGTATAACATCAGGATGAGCTTATATCTTCAAAATTGTTAATAGTTCACAAGATACAAAGTCATTTCTCAATTATGTATCTAGATATAGAACATTTTCAAATGCAGCCTAAATACTTATCTTATTCTCTTAATAATATAGATAATTAAAAAAATTTTCAATTATAATTCTAAAGCTTTAAAAATTTTGTTCAAAAAATTTGGCTTTTCCTTATAATAAAAAGTATTTTTAAAGTTTAAAAATTTTTTTAATAAACAAATTATTGGAAAAAAAATTAGTAGAAATTTAAAAAAAATAAAAAACGCAATTTTTTAAAACCGATTTTCTGTAACAAAAAATTAATTTATTCAATAAAATAAAAAAATTGTCAACTGCTAATTCAAATATTATTAAAATTAATATTTATATCAAAACTAACAATTTCCAAACACAATTCGTTATCCCCAATAATTTCTCACCACAAAAAAAAAACTAATCCTCCGTGTGTATATCAACCTTGTAGATAGCACGTGCTGCATATATAATAACAACACCAATGCACCCAACATAAGAATTTATTCATTCCACTTATGTATAATTCAATTCATTCTCATTTTTCCTTTAGCCTCTCTTCGTTCCCTATGGGTTTGAACCCGACCCTGAAAAGGTTCCCCTTCCCAGCTGTTAATACCAGGGATGGGGATGAGAATTGTTCCGCGACATTACTGATGTTTGGTGTTAGTAGCTATAGTCTTGTCTCACCCGAAACTTGCAGAGCAAATAAAAAAGTTTCATTTTCCTGCAACTCTGCGAATAATCACAGTGGTGTAAATTAAACTCGATAAGTGAAAAGGTTTAAAAATTCCCATGAGTCATCTTCTTTTAAAAGATTTTAAAACCACTAATAGTTTTTTTTTTTTTTTTTTTCATTTATTTCCTTGCAATTTAATAAAATTTTAATTGGCGGAAAATTTAATAAAAAATAATAATTAAAAAAAAAATAATAAACTGCGAGATAATAAAAGATGATATATTAAATGTATCTAATTCTATAAATAAATAATGCGGTGTAGGAGAATAAAATAAAACGGGAGGAGAATAAGAAAGGGAAAGGGAAAAGACTTGTGCCAAGTGAGTTTAGTTTAGTTTAGTTTAAGTTAGCCAATGTAAGCATTACTTGCATTAAAACTTTTGAAATAAAGAGCAGGCGCCATTTTTACGCATTTTGTTAATTAATTTGAAATTTTATTTAATTGCAAAAATAATCCTTAAAGTTATTGTCGGCTCGCAGACAGAATTATTGTGCGGCAAGCTAAGAAAGAAACAAGTCCCGGGTGGAGGGGGGGACGTGACGTCATCTCTAATTCACCTTGTCGAGAATCGAGAGAATGAAATGAAAGACTGAGCATAGCTGCTCTGTTCAGTTCTGGGACGTAGACGTAAAGATTTAAATCTTTTTTGTACGTGGTGCCGGTGATTAAATAATGTGACGCTTTAATTATTTTCGGTTGTTTTGCTGAGTTTTTGTTGTGAAAATGGAATCGTGCTTTCCCCCTCTTAAGTCTTTGAGTTTAAGGGACTCCAAAAAGTGCAAAAAACGACTGAGTGATAATCATTCTTTTGAGGATAAATCGGAGAATCAGGAGAAATTTCAAGTCTTGCAGGATTTGGATTTGTATTATATAAGACAGATTGCTCATAATTTAAAGGTAATTTTTTTGGAGTTGTTTGAAGATAATTATTTGATTTAATAAATATTTTTTGATATTCCATAAATTTTTAATTTGTGGAAAGTATGTTTGTTAATTGTGAGTGTTTATTTAATAGTTGAAAAATATTTATTAACGGTTGATAAATATTTTTTTGAGATTGTAATGTCATATGATATGAAGATTGGTGATTAAAAATAATTATCTATATTATTAAAAGAATAAGGAAAATTTTGTCTCCAGGATAGTCATATGATAAAATCGGTTTTTAGGTCGAAAATGCTCTATTTCTAAATACATAATTAGGAACTTGTATCTTGTGAACTATTGACATTTTTAAAGATATAAGCTCATCTTAATGTTACACTCATCGAGGCCTTTCATTTGAGTACCCACATCAATTTTCATATATTTATATATATTATATGTATTTATAAAAAATATATCAAAAATACATGTGGGTACTCAAATGAAAGTTCTTGATGAGTGTAATGATAAAATGAGCTTATATCTTTAAAAATGTCATTAATTAAGGTATGACATTGTATCTTGTCAACTATTGACATTTTTAAAGATATAAGCTCACCATGATATTACACTCATCGAGACCTTTCATTTGAGTCCCACATCAATTTTCATATATTTTATATATTTATATATATTATATATATGTATATATGAAAAATATATCAAAAATGCAAGTGGGTACTCAAATGATAGCTCATAATGAGTATAACATCGGGATGAGCTTATATTTTAGGAAATGTCATTAATTAAGAAATTACCTTAGATCTTGTCAACTATTAACATTTTTTAAGATATAAGCTTACCATGCCATTACACTCATTAAGACCTTTCATAAGAGTACCCACATCAATTTTTCATATATTTCATATATTTATATATATTATATATATGTATATATGAAAAATATATCAAAAATACATATGGGTACTCATGTGAAAGCTCTTGATGAGTATAACATCGAGATGAGCTTATATCTTTAAAAACGTCAATAGTTAAGAAAATACAGTGCAATTTAACAAAAGTCATTATTTAATGATACAAAATTTTAGTTTATTTATAGTTCACAAGTCACGGCAACCATATAGTGACTGCAAAGTTGCTAGTTTGCATTAATTATATTATATTTTAATAACGTTTATTATAAAATACCAAATTCTATTACAGCTCATAATTATCTTTCATATTTTTAAATATTAAAAACATTAATTTATTTAGTGAATTGAATTATTATCATGTATTCCAGCTATAGGGTTACAAAAAGTGTCAAAAGAAAATTGCTATTTTTGCTTTTTATTTTAAATTAATATTTGTTAACAGTTAGAAGTCTTCGTTAACCATTAATAAATATTTATTAACAGTTAATAAATCATATTTAATAAATAATTTAATAACTGTTGATAAATATTTATTAAATTCTATAATATTAAAAAATAATTTATTAACGGTTAATAAAGCTTATTAAATATAAAAAAAAATCCGTTTATCAGTGCTCTTTTAATTACTTAAAAATTTTTTTATATGTATAGAAAAAAATTTTTGAATTTTTATTTTAAAAAAATAATTTTTTTTCTTAAGAAAAAAATTTTACAATACAAAAAATTGAAAAAACAATAAATTAAAAATTTACGGATAAATTTTTTATGTGTGGGCTGTAATTTAAATTTAAAATAAAAATCTTTGATAAAAAAAAATAGTTAAACTCAAAAGTTACTTTTGTGAAAGTAAGAGATTATTTTTATTGCAGTGACTAATAAAGTTTGATGGCTTTCAACTCGATAGATCACGCGTTGAATGTTAATTTGGTTAAACAATCGCTTTTTATTTATTATTATTTTTCTATGACCTTGGTAATGAAATTTCTATTGGCAATAAAAATTAAAATAAATTATATAAAATGATCACTTTTACTTAAAAAGAACTATTATAAATTATTAAAATAACATACTGATGCTTAAGTAAAATATAAATATATAATTATAGTATTATTTTCCCTGTAATTAGGTACATACAAGTGTAAAACATACGGGCAATTAATCCAATGTCCCACTAATTGTGAGTCACAATCAACAATAGCTTGTAATGTCCCACGTTTGAATATTCTATCATTAATATTAATATATAGTGTAGTATCTTATATTATTAATTATCATTAATCTAGATTTTTTTCTTAGTTCTTTCTTAGTTCTTATTTGTCTTTGTTATTTATGTTAAAGCTATTGGTTATAGTATTGTCGTCAGTGGTGATAAAATTTATTTATTAGACAACGTAATTTCTATTTTTAATAATATGAGTTTTTTATCTTGTTATGATAATTTTTTAATTAATTTCATTTAAATATTTTAGTAAATGAATAATGTCGGAAGTTTGGATAAGATTTTTTGGTTAAAATTAAAATTAAAAATTTTTATCTTTAAGTTTTTTTATAATCTATATTATTAAGAAAATAAAAAAAATTTTGTGTCCAGGATACATAATTAAGAAACGATCTCGTATTTTGTGAAATATTAACATTTTTAAAGATATAAGCTCATTCTGATGTTACATTTATCGAGACCTTTCATTTGAGTACCCACATCAATTTTTCATATATTTTTTATATTTATATATTTATATATATGTATATATGAAAAATATATCAAAAATGCATGTGGGTACTCATGTGAAAGCTCTTAACGAGTATAACATCGGGATGAGCTAACATCTCTAAAATATATGTTATATATATGTATATATGACAAATATATAAAAAAGCCATGTGGGTACTCAAATGAAAGGTTTTGATGAGTATAGCATCGAGATAAGCTTATCTCTTTTAAAACATCAGTATTTAAAAAAGTACAATGCAATTTAATAAAAATCATTATTTAACAAACCAAATTTTTAATGCTAGTAACAATAATAATAATAATATTTTTGAATTCAAGTTATTAATTTTTTTAATTAAATTATCAGTTAATTAATTAAAAAAAATTTTTAGTATGAATTAAAAATGACAATAAGTTAATTAATTGAAAAAAAAAAAAAAAAAAGAAAAAAACGAATGAAGAAAATAGACAATAAATAGGAACAGAAATCTAAATAAAGATATAATTCAAGTAAAAACTAGATAACTGGGAAGTGAAGCTCGAGGAGTGGTTCATTATATATAGATGAGGTTTGGTCGTGTGCCCTCGTCCGAAATAATCTTCCTGTTGACCCAAAAAGAGGTTCACTAATTTATATGTCTATTATACATGTAAAACGACTAAAAGATATATTTTATCGACAAATAAAATATATTTTTTCCGCCTACGTCTACCACTTGGATTTTAAGTCCGATGACACACATCTGTCCTGTCCAAATATAGCGTGTCCGAAAGATATATGAATTAAATAAAATTAATATACAAAATTACACATACGAAAATAGAAAGGCCGGTTTTTAGCGAGTTAAAACTTGATAATGTAATATTAAACTAAGCAAAGAAAGAATAAGATTGGATGGGATGGAAGATGGAAAGGTACGGCTTGACTTTTTAGTTGAAGGTGAGGTATGGTCGTGCATTAAATATAATTACGTAACGGGATGCGTGGCCACATGTATTATATTATGTTATGTTATGTATTATGTATTATCATCTGTGTTATACACTACCACTTACAACATAACACTCGGTTCACTCGTTGAAGGATTAAACGTTTACGTGTTATTTCGGTAAATAACCTGAACAAACTTTAAGTTTACCCAAAGGCTAATTAAACTACACTACTATACACTCGTAATCGTATTCAAATGTTAAACAATCCTCTTTTGCAATAATGCTTTGTCAAAAATAAATTTAAGATGTATTTTACTTAAAATTGGAATAACTTTTAAAAAAATGAATTTATCGAAAAATCGTAGAAGACAGTTTTTAAAGATCATTAAATTTCCTACAAATAATGTCTTATACACAGATAGAAGGATTTTTTTATATTTAATAATAATTATAAACTGTTACACTCTTCAAGAGCTTTCATTTGAGTACCCACATGCATTTTTGATATATTTTTCATATATACATACATATAATGTATATAAATATATGAAATCTATGAAAAATTGATGTGGGTACTCAAATGAAAGGTTTCGATAAGTGTAATGTCGGAGTGAGCTTATACCATTAAAAATGTCAATAGTTGACAAGATACAATGTCATTATTAAATTAATGACTTTTTCTAAGATATAAGCTCATCTCGATGTTATACTCATCAAGAGCTTTCATTTGAATACTCACATCAATTTTTCATATATTTATATATATTATATATATGTATATATAATATATATAAATATATGAAAAATTAATGTGGGTACTCAAATGAAAGGTCTCGATGAGTGTAACATCGGGATGAGCTTATATCATTAAAAATGTCAATAGTTCACAAGAAATAAGGTCATTTCTTAATTATGTATCTTCGAGCTTAAAACCGATTTTATCATATGACTATCGAGGAGACAAAATTTTTCTTATTCTGTTACTAATATAGATAATTTATAAAGATGATTTTTGTTTATAAGCAATTTTGATATCATATGACATTACAAGCTCAACAAATTCACTCAACAAAATATTTATTAACTATTAATAAATACTTATGAATTATTAATAAATATTCCTCCTAAATAAATATTAAAAAATGTTTATTAAAATTCAGTAAATTAAATAATTGTCTTCAAATAAATTAATTGATCAATAGTTATTAAATCCTTATATCAGTGTACATTTTTTGATAAATTGCTTTTATGACGAGATATAAAATTTGAAAGTATAAAAAAAAAGTTTGGAAAATCCAAAAGTGCACGCCTCATAATCTCATTTTTCACAATAAAATTGATTAAAATAAAATATAAAAAGCAAAATAATAAAAAACAGAAAACTCTGCTATGGTTTAGTGGCGCCATAACTCTAAGGTGAGGAAAAAAAATACTATAATAAAATGTATAGATAGATATACAAAAAAGTCTACAGACATATATTAGTTTTTTATAAATAATAATTTAACGACAGTGAATTGAACGCTCATATTAATTAGGAAAATCCTTCGTGTGTTACTTTAGATAATAAAAAAAAAATTGTTCCGGTACGATCATTTTTTCGACCAATTTCTCTGCCACATACACTCATCCATACACGGACGTCCAGAAAAAATTATGTTAAATGTTATTATTTACTATGTTAAACAAAAAAATTGTTATTGAAATATATTTTATGTGCCTGACAAATTATTTGACTTGATATAAGTGTACTCATATTAACCTATAAGTGCGATATAAATAACAAAAAATCAATTTCAGTTTCGAGAAAACTATTTTTTTTGAAATGTCGAGAGTAGAGCACAACCTCAACGCTTCGCTTATGAGGCGTGCAATTTTTCTAATGAATATAAATGTAAAAGATTTATCTCATATTAAAAAAGCAATTGAATCTCGATTTAAATTTATTACAGATTCAAGTGCAGTTGATTCTCATGATCGATCGTACGTAAATTGAAGCTCAATTATATCTCCCTCGGTACTAATAATACCGCTGACGGCTGGTAAATTTACAGCTACAAACACTTGTAACAAATAAAATAAAAAAAAAAATAAAAGTGTCGCAGTATATCTTGTAGATTGATTAAAGCTGATTATCTTCGGTCATCGTGGGTCAAGTGTGTCTTAACCTCTCCTCTTTTTTATAAATAAACTCCTTAATTACTTTCGACGATTTTTTTATCCTCGAATTATTTTACTTGAGCTGTTAATTTAACAGAGTAAGGTCGTTTGAGATATAAATAATTTTTTTCTCGCGATAGTGCTTCTATGGAGAACACGACCTACGTTACTTGCCGTGATATGAGTAAGCGCAGAATCGTTATTGTGTTTACGCGGATTAAAACCTGAGTGGGGGATTAGGGATCGATATTCGCTGTCTACAACCCCTGTCGCCGGCTACTTCTCAGTTAGACACCCTCTAGGTGAAACACTCTTTCAATACGCCTTGAAAAATTTTTATTTATAAAATTTTGAGTGTTATAGAAAATTACGCGGTGATAAAATGACACCGGTGTTGATTGTTTCGAGGCCTCACAAGGTATTTATTTAATATTAGCAACCTTGCAGTCACTATGTGACTACCGTGACTTGTGAACTATAAATAAAAGAAATTTGCTTTGATAAATAATGAATTTTGTTAAATTGCACTGTACTTTTTTTACTGTTGACGTTTTCAAAAATATAAGCTCATCCCGATGTTACACTCATCAAGAGCTTTCATTTGAGTACCCACATGCATTTTTTATATATTTTTCATATATACATATATATAATATATATTTTAAAGATATAAGCTCCTCTCGATGATGTGGGCATTGAGAGCTTTCATTTGAGTACTCACTTGCATTTTTGATATATTTTTCATATATACATATATATAATATATATAAATATATGAAAAATTGATGTGGGTATTCAAATGAAAGGTCTCGATAAGCCTAACATCAGGATGAGCTTATATCTTTAAAAATACCAATACTTCACAAGACACATGGTCATTTCTTAATTATGTAATATATATAACATATATTTTAAAGATATTAGCTCATCCCGATGTTACGCACATCAAGAGCTTTCATTTAAGTACCCTCATGCATTTTTGATATATTTTTCATGCATACATATATATAATGTATATAAATATATAAAATATATGAAAAATTGATGTGGGTACTCAAATGAAAGGTCTTGATGAGTGTAACATCGGGATGAGCTTATATCTTAAAAAATGTCAATAATTCACTAGATACAAGGTCATTTATTAATTGATAACATTTTTAAAGATATAAGCTCATCCCGATGTTACACTCATCAAGAGCATTCATTTGAGTACCCACATGCATTTTTGATATATTTTTCTTATATACCTACATATATATAATATATATAAATATATGAAAAATTGATGTGGGTACTTAAATGAAAGGCCTTGATGAGTGTAACATCGGGATGAGCTTATAATTATATCTTAAAAAATGTCAACAGTTTACAAGATACAAGGTTGTTTCTTAATTATGTAATAATAATAATTAATTTAAAGCAATTTTTTAAATTCCGACTTTTTACTACTTTTTAATAAAATTTAAACAATTTTAGTACAAGGTTCAATAATTTTGTTATTAAATAAAAAAAAAAATAAGGTTTATCAGCGATAAAAATTGTAAATCTATGCTAAGCCGGTATTACACTTGAGAACATAAAATAAACTTTGCGTCGAGGGTTGAGTTTGGTTTTTTATTACTATACACCCGTAACTTTTATTTGCCAACAAGTTTGAGACCGAGACCGAGACCGAGAACAAGAAGAAGAATATTGTGTATAAGTATAATACGCCGGAGATTAAGATGAAGATGAAGACTCGTTCTTAATATTAACCATAATATACATAACTAAACTTGTGTGGCCGCGAAATACCCGCGAGCATCAGCATCCTCTCTGACTCGGTCAGATTATAACAAAAAGGCTATCTTGTATTTAATATCTAGAATCCGGGAAAAAATTAAATAATAATTTTTTTATTTGAGAAAAACAATTTAGTAGGTTACTATTTTTATCTTAGAAGTAAGAGAAGAAAGTTTAAATACACTTGGTTAATTTTGTTGATGGCTGTCGGCCAATTCCCGGTTTATGCTATTCCCTTCTCTATTTATGTTTTCATAATCTCAACCACTTGTTATATAAATAATAACAAAAAATATTTATTAAATTTTATTATCAATTAAATTTAAATCTATATTATTAAGAGAATAAGCACGATTTTGTGGCCAGTGTATTCATATGATAAAATGGGTTTTTTTTGGTCAAATTTGCTATCATTGGAAAGTTCTTGACTTGAATTTGTGCCTTTTCAAAGTTTCATATCATTCTCACCAATAGTCAATTTATGATGATAAGTATTTAGGCTACATTTGAAAATGCTTCATATCTAGATACACAATTGAGAAAAGACCTTGTATCTCCTGAAATATTGACATTTTTAAAGATATAAGCTCATCCCGATGTTACACTCATCGAGACCTTTCATATGAATACCCACATCAATTTTTTATATATTGTATATATTTATGTATATATTATGTATATGTATATATGAAAAATATATCAAAAATGCATGTGGGTACTCAAATGAAACCTCTTGATGAGTGTAACATCAAGATGAGCTTATATTTTTAAAATATATATTGGGTATTGCATAATTACGAAATGACCTTGTATCTAGTGAACTATTGACATTTTTAAAGATACTAGCTTATCCTTATATTACACTCATCAAGACCTTTCATTAGAGTACCCACATCAATTTTTCATATATTTCATATATTTATATGTATTACATATATGTATATATGAAAAATATATAAAAAATGCATGTGGGTACTCAAATGAAAGCTCTTGATGAGTGTAACATCGGGATGAGCTTATGTCTTTAAAAATGTCAGTAGTTAAGAAATTACCTTGTATCTTGCAAACTATTGACATTTTCAAAGATATAAGCTCATCCTCCCATTACACTCATCGAGACCTTTCATATGAATACCCACAACAATTTTTCATATATTTTATATATTTATATACATCATATATATGTATATATGAAAAATATATCAAAAATGCATGTGGGTACTCAAATGAAAGCTCGTGATGAGTGTAACATCGGGATGAGCTTGTATCTTTAAAATCATCAATAGTTAAGAAAGTACAGTACAATTTAACAAAAATCATTATTAAATAAAGCAAAATTTTATTTATTTATGATTCACAATTCACGGCAGTCATATAGTGACTGCAGGTTGCTAGTTATTGTTACTATTATTATTATTAGTAATTACTCAAGTTTAAAATTCACAATACAAGCCAGGATGTAGGAGTAAAGAATTTAAATGTCGTTTGAAAGCATGAATAGAAAATAAAATAAAAGGCAACAAAGTAAAAGCCGAAACTAAAAAAAGCCAACTCGAACTGAAACGTAGGACGTATTAACGATGCAATTAATCAGTAAAGGCTTTGTCGTGCAGGTGTACAATTGAAATAACGAATAAGGCTGCTCCACCAGTTAATTCACTTAACTTATATTATACAAGAACAGCAATAATGAATTGCGCAATATTCTAAAGACCAGACTCGTTTAAAGTCTTGTGGTTTTTAATCTTTGTTCAATTATTGTTAATCACGCAATTTATACTATTATTTATTTATTTATTTATTTGTTGTTGCAGGAATATGATTTGGAGCAAAAAATCGAGGTGGAAATAAAAATGCGCGAAGGCTCGGCGCGACTTTTAGCCGCCGCGAGACACAGAGCCCAGAGTTTAGAAGCAGCACGTGCTCTTTTGACGTCCAATGAACGTATGTCTGCTTATATGGCGGAATTGCAACGACGTAAAAAAGATATCAACAAAACAAGGTAATTATTTTATATTTTTTTTTTTTTTATGAATTTAAATAATTTAAAAATTTAATTTAAATATTTTTCAGTGTCTCCGGTAGCGCAGCGCGAGTTTCTTTATCGGAACTGCGTGTTCCACTGATGTGGCGTGACTCGGATCATTTTAAGAACCGCGGAGATTACCGTAGATTCGCGGTGTTTTGTTTGGCAAGAGTTGGAACTGAAATACACGACACTGCACTTATTTGTCCAGTTGATCGCGCTCAAACTGACATTACTTTTCCTGACGTGTTGCTCTTGTAAGTATTTTATGTTTATCAATACGAATATGAAAAAAAACCTTGAAATTTTTTAGAAATTCAGAATTTTCAAAGTAGCATTCTTTACAAGGTTTTGAGCCAAAAAGTCGATTCGTTTATAATTTTTTTCGAAATTAAGAATTTTTATAATCATATTGCATGTCCCGAACATCGAAAAAAAAATTGATTTTTTTTTTTAGCAATAACGTGCCAGCAGACTTTGAATTGACGTTGGAAATCTACAGCCATATTTTGCAAGAAGATTTAAGCATTGCAAGTACTCCTCGTCGGATTAAACGGACTATTCATTCGTCGATTTCTAAAACTGTTGGGAAAAAACTTGCCGCTTCGTTGAAAGATGAATTAAATTCTGGTAAATTGTAAGTTACAGATTTTTAATCATTACTATTATTATTATTAATTAATTTATTAATTTATTTATTTATCCATGATTAAATTGACAAAAAGTCAGCAAAATTAATCAATTTATTTTTTTTAGGGGACCACAATTTGAATTGATGGCGTCTGCTAAATTAACTGTAGACGATACCGAAGAAAATATCCATACTCATGATTTAATAATCAATAATTTGGGTAAGTTAATTTACATGATCAGTTAATTGTTATTTCTTATGTTAAAAATTAAAAAATGCTCAATTTCTAGATGCATAATTGAGTAATGACCTTGTATCTTGTGAACTATTGTCATTTTTAAAGATATAAGCTCATCCTAATATTACACTCATCGAGACCTTTCATTTGAGTACTCACATCAACTTTTCATATATTTATATATATTATATATATGTATGTATGAAAAATATATAAAAAATGCATGTGTGTACTCAAATGAAAGCTCTTGATGAGTATAATATCGAGATGAGCTTATATCTTTAAAAATGTCATTAATTAAGAAATGACCTTATATTTTGTCAACTATTGACATTTTTAAAGATGTAAGCTCACCATGATGTTACACTCATCGAGACCTTTCATTTGAGTACCCACATTAAATTTTCGTATATTTATATATTTATATATATCATATATATGTATATATGAAAAATATATCAAAAATGCATGTTGGTACTCAAATGAAAGCTCTTGATAAGTGTAACATCAGGATGAGCTTATAACTCTAAAAATGTCAATAGTTAAGAAAGTACAGTGCAATTTAACAAAAGTCATTATTCAATCGGTTGCTAGTTAAAATTTAATTAATAGCATAATAACAATCATTATTTTAAAAAAAAATTAATTACAGAAAACAAACACCACGCGTTGCCATTATTCGGTCACTTTTGCTGTCGACTTGCGGCGCAATTAGACTGCATGACAAAGGACGTCCACACGGGCACAATCAGTATAAATAACAAGAAATGCTGGGCAAGACTGAGGAACTTTACGCTGAATGCCTGGGAGTCTCGAAAGTTGGCAGAAGACGAGCAGCCTCCAATCCACAGCGTTCCGATAAACCGCGAAACCGTGATACAGAAGCCCTCGAGCTCGGGGAAGGAGATCAGGGTGAGTAACAACGTGGACGGCTGCGAAAATACTACCAGTATAAAGCTCGAGTCGACAGAGGAAGCCCAGAAGTGGCTCAGACACCTCACTGACCACGTTGAGGACCACTTGAGGTGGAAACACGCCGCGGAAAGTGTACAGCAGGTGCCTTATATCGAGAGCACTAGGAACTCTTTTATCAGCAAGAGACAAGGCTCTCTTTATGATGAAACTCCGCTTATTGGTAGGTTTTTTTTATTTATTTTATTCACGGTTACAAAATAATTATTTTAATTAAATTTAATAATAATTTATCAAACTATCTATTTTTTAATTGATAGATTAAAAAAAAATTGACAGTTAAAAAAATTTAATTGATGCATTTATTAAAAAAAATGAAATTAATCAATATTTTATAAAGTTAATAAATCTACGTAATTATGAAAGTTCTTTGTATCTTGTGAACTATTGACATTTTTAAAGATATAAGCTCATCCTGATGTCACATTCATCGAGACCTTTCATCTGAGTACCCACATCAATTTTTCATATATTTTATATATTTATAAATTTATATTTATTATATATATATGTATATGAAAAATATATCAAAAATGCAAGTGGGTACTCAAATGAAAGCTCTTGATGAGTGTAACATCGGGATGAGCTTATATCTTTAATAATGTCATTAATTAAGAAATTACCTTATATCTTGTTAACTATTGACATTTTTAAAGATATAAGCTCATTCCAATGATACACTCATCGAGACCTTTCATTTGAGTACCCATATCAATTTTTCATATATTTTATATATTTGTATACATTATATATATGTATAAATGAAAAATATATCAAAAATGCATGTGGGTACTCAAATGAAAGCTATTGATGAGTAGAACATCGTGATAAGCTTATATCTTTAATAAATATATTATATATATGTATATAAGAAAAATATATAAAGATGCATGTGGGTACTCAAATGAAAGCTATTGATGAGTGTAACATCGGGATGAGTTTATATCTGCAAAAACGTCAATATTTAAGAAAGTACAGTGCAATTTAACAAAAATATTTTTTTGTAACCCTGATGATTTTATTAAATTATTTTATTTATTTCAATAATAATAATTATCAAATTAAAAATAATTATTTTCAGAAACTGTGAGAACAGATTATTCAACGCGACCAACAGTACAACAAATATTTGGACTGACCCCTAGCACTAGCTTGAGCAGCTGCAGCAGCAACAGCCCCCCTAGTTTAAGATCCCGTTCTTTGAGCACCAGTGGTACAACAAAATTAAGTGCCAGCACTCTCAAATCCCATTGGCCATTTTCCAATAAAAATAATTAATTATTTTATAGATATAAAAATAATAATAATTAATAGATTAAATACTCAAAAAGTCTCCTGCATTTTTTTACTTTTTTTTTTTTGAGACTGATCCATTTTTACTCGGCTAGTTAAATATATAGCTTTAAATTCAATTTTACCACTGATAGCCTCTGAGGATAAATTTGATAATTAAAATCAAAAATATTTTTCCACGATACGAAAAATTGATACCGAATTTATAAGAGATTTTTTTTCTTTTTTTTTGATAGATAATTTACCTTTATATAACGAATAAGTATTTAAAATGAAAGTATATGCAATCTTACTATTATAATTATTGTTTTTTTTTTTTTGTAGAATTTTCTGTATAAAGAATATTGATTTTATTTCATGTAAACAGAAGATATATGTTTATATATTATGTATTCAGTGAATATTAATCGCAATAAAATCAGTTTAAATTAAGTTGAATTTTTTATTTCTTAGAAAATATTTATATATTTTATTATAAAAATTTTTTGTTAGAAAAATAATTTTATTAGATATAGGAAAATTTTCAATAACGCCAAAAATGTGTAAATTTTTAAAAATAATCGTCATTGTTTTATAAAATAAAATATCAAATTTTTTAACAAATTAATTACATCAAAAAAAAATTTCACTCATAATTTTATTTTTAATTTTTATATTAGTAAAGTTAGCTGTCATTTGACAATTTTTTAATCTATATTACTCAGAGAATAAGAAAAATTTTGTCTCGAAGATACATTATTAAGAAATGACCTTTTAACTTGTGAACTATTGACATTTTTAAAGATATAAGCTATCCCTGATGTTACACTCATCGAGACCTTTCATTTGAGTACTCACATCAATTTTTCATATATTTTATATATTTATATATATATGAAAAATATATGAAAATCCATGTGGGTACTCAAATGAAAGCTCTTGATGAGTGTAACATCAGAATGAGCTTATATCTTTAAAAATGTCATTAATTTAGAAATGACCTTGTATCTCGTGAACTATTGGCATTTTTAAAGATATAAGCTCATCTTGGTATTACACTCATCGAGACCTTTCATTTGAGTACCCACATGAACTTTTCATATATTTTATATATTTATATATATGTATATATGAAAAATATATCAAAAATGCATGTGGGTACTTAAATGAAAGCTCTTGATAAGTGTAACATGGGGATGAGCTTATTTCTTAAAAAACGTCAATATTTAAGAAAGTACATTACAATTTTACAAAATTTGTTATTTATTAAAGCAAAATTTTCTTTATTTTTATTTCACAAGTCATAGCAGTCACACAGTGACTGCAAGATTGCTAGTTTTTTTTAACAAAAAAATTTGTTCTAAAAAATTGCATTCTCAATTAATTAAATTCTCTAAATCTCATTTTGTTATAGTCATTTATTTATCAGAAAAATTCTTAAAATTATTAAATATCCGCTAAATTATTTTTCATTCAATTTCCACATGAGAAATTTTATGAAAATGAAGTTAGCTGACATTTCAAAATTTTTAGAAATTTTTAATCCAAAAAATTTCAATTAAACAATTAAAAGAAAAATACCACTTGTTAAAAACTTGAAAAACTATAAGTGCAATTTTTTAAAAAATCTTTTTAGTTGTCATTTAATTAAAAAAAAAAAATCAAAAATTTTTAGACGTCTGCTAACTTCAGTGTCATGAAATTTTTTTCATAATTATATTGTAATAAATTAAAAAAATAAAGTCTACCTCTCCAAGTCATAATTTCAAAATTACCTAAAAATAAAAACTATAAAATAACTTATAATTAAATTTTATTACATAAGCGAAAATAATTTATACAAATATTAACCAATCTAAAAATACTTGCTAATATACAAAAAAAATAAATATTTATTTATCATTTTTTTTATCATCTTTTTTGCTCTCAACCTGGCTGACCTTTGGCTGGCCAGGATTATCATCCGAAACAGTACCAATTCCAGTGTACTTTTTAGCAAAATTAGTAGCTTCCTCAAAGTGAGACGACAGAGTACTAGACATGGTACCAAGAAGCGCGACCGCGATCGATCCACAACTGGGTAAGGACATCGATAAATGCCAGTGTAAGTAATACCGTCATCACGACACATCGTGTATACCAATCATCAATCCATCACTCAATTCAATTCTATTCAATCTCACTGGAGCTTACTTATATATATATATATATATATATATATATATATATATATATATATATATTCAGAACTGCTATCATTCACCTGGTTTATCCATAGCACAAGACAGATACTAATCTACTCGATTTGAATTATCGACTGATGAAAAATATTTTGTTAAGGATTAGAATTGGCTCCAACAAAACCTGCTGAGGCTTTCTTTCAATGGCTTTGATCTTGTGTTATAAATATACGAGCCAGTGTATGTGTATGGGAAAGCTGTAGGGCGTATGATCACTTTAAGCATCTCGTAGAGTAGATGTACATCTATAACGAGCGCTTTGTGGAAAAACGGTTAACGCAAAAGCTAAGCCTGGATGAACACGAGGATAGTGTATAGCAAGATGATGATGATGATGATGATGATGATGATGGTGGTGGTGATGGTGGTGGTAAAGCTGGATGGAAAGAGCGAGAGGCTTGTCAGCCGCGCACCTTGCACGGAAGAAATACCGTTCCCATAGAATGTTAATGCGATCGTCGGTCGGCGCAATCTTTAAGAGTTGTACACTCTCGGATACGAAGAATCGACTCCTGTTGCACGCGAGTCTTCCTTCCAATCCTTCCAACCACTCATTGTTGCGTAATCCATTATATTGTTGGTTTTACTTTGGATTGTTTGCTATATCCATTCGATAAAGCAAAACGTTTGAAAAATCCTTCATTTTTTAAGATAATAATACATTTTGTAATTGATTTAAAAAAAAAAAATCTATAATTAAATAATTTCTTATAGAGTATTTTTTATTTTTAACTTCCCGCTGAGAAAATCGGGAAGTTATTGGTTTTACCCCGTTTTTGCACACCTCATAGCGCGAAGCTAAATGAATGTCCTGAAAATAACTTCGAATTGGTCGTGATGACCGACTAGACCCATAACCTTTAACTAGAGAGAAGAGAAAGGACTTGTAGGTTAATGTCGCGAATACAAATGCATTGAGGTTGCATCAACGAGACCTCAAATTCCGTCAGAGAAATGGGTTTACTTAAACAGGAATAAAGATAGACCGAGTTATAGTCGTGATAATTCACGATTCGACTCGTGTTTCACTATATCGACACTCGTAAATCTTATCTTCAGAGCAACTACGTGCTCCATCGTAATATTCACCCGAATAGAAACCCAGAAAATATGAAACTTTTCTTACTATTCGATTATACGATTTAAAAATTCATACCTTTTATACATTTTAAATATTTTTATATTCTTGTTCTTGTTTCTTGCTCGGATTCTCATCCGATTAAAAAGATCCACGCAAAGTAGTCAAATTTTTAAGACTGAAACTTTTATTAGTCAATTAAATGTCAATAATTATTTAATGAGTAAATTTATCGAAAATTTCCTCAAAAATGTTATTAATAAATTTAAAAATTAATTTTAAGATAACAAAAGTATTTCTACGTAATTTTGTATAGACATTCTTTACACTAGGAGGGTACTTGGATCTCCTTAAATAGAATCTCAACAATGTAGATATCTTTTAAATTTTTTCCCTCAATATCAGCAAGCACATGGGCCAGCTGAATGTAACCAAGTATGTGTACCGAGAATAAGGCAACTAATTGTAAATGATTACTCACCGGCACAAAAAGTCCCGCTCGCCCAGACACAACTCAAGGCAGTGCTGACGTGAAGACGCACTGGTGGTTCTTTTAGTGTGACCTTGCAGCCGATGACCTTGGACTCTGTCGATGCACCATGCACGCTCGCAAGGCTTTACCGCCAAACAGCTCTTCTGGGCGTAGATTGTAAACACTGGGAACTGGGATTGCGTCAGAGCACCTGTTATACAAAAATAAAATCATCCATTATTATTATTATTATTATTATTATTGTTATTATCTCTTTTACCTGTTCTGAGAATTCAAATTAAATAAGAGGTCGTTGCCCGAATTTGCGTTCAAGGATAATATAACACTGACACTAAATTTACGTAATTATAAACTAGCGGTTGATTTATTTTAAAGATAATATTTAAATAAAACTATATCTTTGTGAAAAATAGCCAGGGTTAATTTATTTAAATGCTTCCACCCGGCTTCAAGCTCACAAAGTCATTTATTTTATTTTTACGATAATAAAATTATGACAAAAGGTCAGTTTTAGCGATTTAGCTTGGGTTAAACTGGAAAACTACCGTCCAAATAATCTCTCAGTTCCTTTTTTTAATGCCCGTTTTACATTTTAGATTTTTAAAGTGCCAAAGTAAATCTCTGGTTATCAATTCTCTCGCAGTTAAATTCTAAAAACATTATAAATCATATTTAACATTGAATTTAGTATAATTTTTTGATCTCACAATGTTGGAAAAATATTTTGCTATATAGGAATACAGGGTAGGATCCTACATAGATTCCCATATTAGGCAAAAAAAAATTTATTTAAAAAATTAAAAATAATTGCTATTAATTGAAATTAATTCTGAAAAAGGGATTTTGTAATTTTATCTAATGAAAAAACTGCTCGCGTCTGATGGACTCGAACCCGGTACCTCATGGTTGACAGTTTTCTACGCTACTCACTGGCCTAAGTCACGTTCTTACACGGTCTATGTTTATTCCACTTGTATAAATGAATTGTTTATTTGAGAAACTCCATTCACGTTCCAGTGATTGACCGTATGAATATTGTTTTAGTGGCTAATTTGATACCATTTATATCCCATATTTCCTTTGTTTTTAGTTTCATCATTTCTACCCGCAGAATTTACAATCATAATTATTATTATTGTTTTACATTTACGATCGAGGTATCATAAAATAAATTTAAGTGATCAACAGTTATTTTTAAATTTTTATCAAAAATTTTTTTTATTCCTCAAGAAAATAACTGAATCGTTTATTTGAGAAACCCCATAAGTCAGAAATACTAAATTTTTCAGGAGAAACAAAAAACATTTTTCTCGGTTAAGTTTGCATTAACATCATGAACCAATGACGAATAATAATAATGTTAGTATCCCGAAAAAATATTCGAGCATGAAAAAATTTAATTGTTAATTACTACTATTCATAATAATGATTTGAAGTTGATTGACTTATAGGGTTTCTCACCGAAACGAACAAAATAGTAATAAAATCATTAATTTATTAATTTTTCTCCGTCAATCATTTATTATATTTATAAAATAAAGTACAAAATATCTATTGGAACTACAATTAACGAAAATTATAATAAATCATCTATTTTTTATTTCAAATTAGTGAACTGAGAGTCTAAAATAAAACAACATTTTAATTTATCACAATCTAACTTTATAAAACTAAATTTGCAAAAATTATTAAAATCAAAGTATTTAACAGTAAATATAATATATTTTTATTTGGTTATCATTAATTTCAGAATTTAAATCAGTTAAATCAGAGTCAACATTAAAACAACATATTTTTAATTTTAATCCATCAAGCGAATATTGTAAAACTCATTAAAATTCAAGTATTTAACAGTAAATTTAGTTTCTAATTATCTAATAATCAATCATTTTAAAATTAAAGTCAGTGAAATCACATCAAACAATAAAACAATAATTTAATTTAATTCTTTCAAACCCATACTGCAAAAATGATTAAAATTTAAGTATTTTGCATTGAAATGAATTTTTCTACTCAGAAGAAGTTTTTTAGAAAAAGAAAAAACAAAAAGAAATTTATTTTTTGAATTTTGAAATTGAATGTTTATAAGAAAAACCCTATAAGTCACTGACTTATAGGGTTCCTCAACTAAACGAGATTTATATCGACCGGTTGGTTAGGTCTTGATCACACGGATTTAATATTTTTTGGTGCTGGTATAAGTGAGGGGAAATTCAAAGAACCGAAAAATGCAATAAACCCGATTTCGAAAAAACTATGACTTATAGGGTTTCTCAAATAAACGATTGAAATTCACAATAGGAATCCATACTTCCGATGTGGATTCCCATATAGATTTTTTTATCATTCATAGTGATAAAATAGCCTATAAATGAACATTAAAAACAAATAACCAGTTATCATTCCTCCGAAGCACTTGAAATAAACGGAAATAAAGATAAACTTTGAGATTAGCAGAGGCGCTGAGCTAAACATCAAAGAGCAGTTGGATAGTTGGATAGTTGGGATTATAATGCCATCGCATTACAAGGTAATAGAGCATTTTGATCCTAAGTAGATTGGTGATTCTGCTGAAAATTTAATCGAATTTCCAACAGCGTATTTCTCATCACCATCACACCTAATGTCTAGACAACAGACATCAGACAACAGACTTGTGAATGCAGAATACAGAATACCAGAGAACTAGACTCTATAATAGAGAGCAGAGAAGCTCAGCGTAGTTGGTATTTAGGGCTCCATCCAAGTAGTAGCAGTGGATGGTGCAGGTACACCGCAAACTTTATCTTTAAACTAAACTCTCACTCACTAGTCATAGTCGAAGTCGGTCTATCTCTCACTTGTAATTCAACTTCAATGTGACAAACTTTTCGAGGCTGTATTATGTAACATACTTCTGTAGGCAAGCGTTAGTTCATAAAGGGAAGGAATATTTTAAGGGGGTTTATTATGTAACTTAAATGCGTTTCCATTTGAATTGTCGAAGGGTTGGAGATCGAGGTTACGATCCTCTCCTCTCCTCTTGGTATAAATTATACCAAATGTTCTATAGTTATTCCATCACGGCTAAGTATATATTTATGTTGGTTAAAATGGTCCGTGCACTTGACAACCGCGGCGGTTGTTGTCTACGTGTGTTGTCCTTATCCACCGAGGCATAATTTAATAGTGGGTGGTCTTTTATAGTCGCTGGCTGGTGAACACATGCCATGTAAACTGCTGGTTGTTTTTCCGCCTGTCGGAAGTCAAGTGTCTTTGACCACGCTCTCTAAGACTAAATCTCATATTTAACGCTAGCTAATCACAGTCGTGTGTATATGCTTTTAATAACCATATCTTGGTTGTCTTTTAGTAATCTTCTACCAACAATCTCTGCAATTATAGAAGGATTAAATACGGAGTAATGAACTGATTTAGTAAAAAAATATATTTTACCCTTAAATATTATTTGTTACAGTTTAATAAATTATTTTTTTATTATAAATAAATATTTGTTGACACCCAATAAGAAATGACCTTGTATCTCGTGAACAATTGACATTTTTAAATATATAAGCTCACCCTGACATTACACTCATCAAGAACTTTTATTTGAGTACCCACATCAATTTTTCATATATTTTCATTTATATATATTTTATATATGTATATATGAAAAATATATCAAAAATGCATGTGGGTATTCAAATGAAAGCTCTAGATGAGTGTAACATCGGGATGATCTTATATCTTTAAAAACGTCAATTTTTAAAAAAGTGCAATTCTTATCTTATTAAATATTGAGATTTTTACAGATATAAGCTCATCCTGACATTACACTCATTGAGACCTTTCATTTAAATACCCACATCAATTTTTCATATATTTTATATATTTATATATATTAAATATATGTATATATGAAAAATATATCAAAAATGCATGTGGGTATTCGAATGAAAGCTCGTGATGAGTGTAACATCAGGATGAGGTTATATCTTTGAAAACATCAATATTTAAGAAAGTACAGTGCAATTTAACAAAAATCATGATTTAATAATAGCAACTATTATTAAATAGAACTTAATCCTTTTATTTACAAAAATTTTTCTATTAGCATACAAGCCATGGTACATTAAACTTGGTATATTAATAAATATTTATCAACGAAAAAACTAAACGATAAAACTCTTTATAATAATTTAATATAAGAGTTGTATAATCGAGGCACGTTTAAAGAGCCGTTGGCTCATGAAAGATGAATCGTAACTGGTTATGTGCTGGTAACAATCCTCCAAGACATATACCTTATACCTTATTCTCAGATGCTCGGTATAAAGGCATCCTCAATAGCTTACGAAGGAGGAGGATGAGATGAAGTCACCCTTGCTCGGTTCTTTGCTTACGGAAAACTGCTGCAGAGCCTGCAGAGCACGTTGATCGGTGAAAACGACGTCCGTTTGATGCTGAATCGTGCTATTCAAACTCCCATAAGAGCATCCAGGCTTTATCTGAGCAACATCAAAGTGACTTTAAATATTGGATACATCAGACACCGAGACTTGAATCCATACAAATACCATAAACTTGTTAACTTTTAAGCTTGGCATTAACAACAGCGATAACAATAACTGTAGCAGTAACTATAACTATAACTATTAAAGTTGGAATTATTTTTAGACAAACCCTTATATACCATAGAGAGTATAGGCTTAATATTTACTACGTGATAAACTACGAGTCAATAAGTCTTGAAACGATGCCAGTAAATTTTTCAATGGTCCTTCATATCCACAAGACTTCTTCATCCTGGCTCTAAACCTCCTGACCGATTTAAACTCATACCAGTTATGCAGTTGTGCAATCCAATGAAAAAATTTACATCCCGACCTACTTTTCCGAGGTATTTTTCATAAATTATTTCAAAGATCAAAGCCTCTCTGTCAAATCAACCGCAATCGTCCCTTTGAATAGGAAGCCGTATTTATTAATACGCTAAGTTTTATCTATATTATTAAAAGACTAAGCAAAATTTTGTGGCCAGTGAGAAATAATCTTGTATCTTGTGAACTATTGACATTTTCAAAGATATAAGATCATCCTGATGTCACCCTCATTGAGACCTTTCATTTGAGTACCCACATCAATTTTTCATATATTTATATATATGTTATATATATGTATATATGAAAAATATATCAAAAATGCAAGTAGGTACTCAAATGAAAGCTCCTGACGAATATAACATCGGAATAACCTTAAATCTTCAAAAACGTTAGTAATTAAAAATTGACCCTGTATCTTGTGAAATATTGACATTTTTCAAGATATAAGCTCATCCTAATGTCACCCTCATTGAGACCTTTCATTTGAGTACCTACATCAATTTTTCATATATTTTATATATTTATATATATGTATATATGATAAATATATCAAAAATACATGTAAGTACTCAAATGAAAGCTCTTGACTAATGTAACATCGGAATGAGCTTAGATCTTCAAAAACGTCAGTAATTAAAAAATGACCCTGTATCTTGTGAAATATTTACATTTTTCAAGATATAAGCTCATCCTAATCTCACCCTCATTGAGATCTTTCATTTGAGTACCTACATCAATTTTTCATATATTTTATATATTTATATATATGTATATATGAAAAATATATCAAAAATGCATGTAGGTACTCAAATAAAAGCTCTTGATGATTGTAACATCAGGATGAGCTTATATTTTTAAAAACTTCAATATTTAAAAAAGTACAGTGCAATTTAACAAAAATCATTATTTATCAAAGCAAAATTTTATTTATTTATATAAATAGTGACTGCAAGGTTGCTAGTAAATTATTATAAAAATTTTATACTATTCGGAAGGACTAGGACAATTGGTGATGAATCAGCAGCTCTTATCCTTGAATCAATAAAGACGACTCTTTAAACCTTATCTCAGATAATGAAAAATTATAATGCTCGGAATATTTAAACCGCTTAAATAAATATCTATTATTAAATTCTTATTAATAATTAATAAGCTGCTTTATTATACATTAAAAAATTCGTTTCATTATTATTCCATTCATTATTAATTCTTTTAAAGTTTATTACCGGGTACTCTTCAGCATCACCCTCTTAGTCGTTGTCGTGTATAAGCTCCACAATTTTCCCGAGCAATTGCTGCTCGGTAGTGAATAATTATAAACTTTTATCATTTTATAATCTTAAAAACTAAAAAAAAAAAATCCTTTCAAAAGATAAATATTTTGATTTTAGAGATTGATGGTGGTCTCTTTTCGTGTCCTTATACGTGAATCGATTATCAACCGCCAACGTTAAGCTATGATGAGCCTTATTCAGCATCATCTTGCTGGGTGTATCATATTGGATTTAATATCCACGTCTTATTTGTGCCAACGAACGTTAAAATACCTCCAACAGTTCAAGTTTAACACTCTGTATTTTATATTTATTTAGTATTCCAACGATGACGTGTACAGCAGTTATTCCCACGGTTATTTACCTCTCTACCAGTTAAAAAGTTGTTTTATTTAGTATTCAAAGCCCATTTTAGCAGACAACGTTGGTCCGATTCAGCGTTAATTTCCCGTCATATGATTGGCCTAGTTAATTTGAATTTAAAAACGATTAACCGGAGCAGTAACCAAGTCGAGGCTTTTATATCTAGATGCTCGTGATGATCAGAAGGAAAAACACGCACGACATTCTCGTAGTCGCTCCTTGTAGCTCACTGTCAATAGGACAGTCACGTATCTCTGTTGAGTTAAAAGTCTTAAGTTGGTATCGAAAGGCGGTGCTTCCGACCCGTTATCCCGTCTCTCTCTTTATCTCATTCTTTAGCACAGGAATATAAACCTATATCAAGTCACGATTAAATGTGTATGACCGTCTTAGTTGTTTTTTCAGGAATTTCGTGTGATGCACTCACTAATGGGCTAATGGGAGCGTGTGACTAAATTTGCAGTTCATCTAATTAACGGGTTAATTAAGAAATTACCTTGTATCTCGTGAACTATTGACATTTTTAAAGATATAAGCTCATCCCGATATTACACTCATCAAGAGCTTTCATTTGAGTACCTACATGCATTTTTGATATATTTTTCATATACATATATATATATGTATATATATATATATATATATATATATATATATATATAT
>CAJNRD030001116.1:10067674-10092011 GCA_905319865.3 Cotesia congregata
TATATATATATATATATATATATATATATATATATATATATATATATATATATACGCGGATGTGTTCTCTCGCGTTATTAATTACACCCCGGAAGATTCAATTAGTGCGTTTCTCATTACACTCACTTATATACCGGTATCCATTATTCACAGAGAATATTCCCTTGGCAGCCAGCGAGTCTCTCATTTGGTACGTGTAGATAGATAGATAGATATTGGCCTCGGGCAACAATGCCTCAGTCACTTAAGCTCAGAACTGAGAAATTCATAATCACACAACACCCGGAAAAATATAATAAAGAATCCCAAGGGATATATATAATAATAAAAAATAATTATAAATAATCTTTAAAGCTATTACCAATTACAAGGCAAAAAAATGATTGATCATTCCTTACCTGGATTGTTGTCAGCATTAGAACTAAATAGCACACAGAGTCCGGTTTCATAATTGACCGCCTGGCAGGAGTCGTTCGCCTGACAGGTTTCCAAGCAATCAGTGAGCATAAGTATACCGGGTATCGATTCTAGCATGTTGGTGGGCGCAGTATAAACGTATCCGGTGACAAGCTCGAAGCCAACCATCTCAGAATCGCACTCATCTGAGCCAGCTGATGGTCCGGTGTAATCAGGTCCTGATACGCCTGATGGCTCCGAGACTGCTGGTGGCGTTGATGTCAATGGAATCTGGGAAGACGCGGTCTCACCCAGAGCCAGCAGGGCCCAAACTTGGACCACTGTCGCTAGAATTGTTCTCCAGTGATGAGTAGTCATTGCAAATCGAGTTATCTCGCTTCAAAGGAACCTGCCAACAAACAAAAGTACATAGCAGATAAACGAGGTGTAAGCATTAAACTTGACGTTCGTTTCTAGTCTCTGCTTTAGCGCTGCCGGTTTTTATACCAAAGCTCGCTGTATATATTCATGGGCTTGTGTAAATATTTAGTTTGTTCACTTAAAAGAAAAGCATGTACTCCTTTTTACAGCAGCGCTAAACCATCTGACGTTGGTTGAGATTAAACTTAACAATTTTTTTAGCTCACACAACATCCACGTCCCAATCCCTTTTTCTCCTATCTCTTTTCTATTCTCGGTTCTTGCCTTTGTACCCTTCTAACTCTAACTCTGGCTGGTGCTGAGTGTACACATCGTTATCTTGACACTCGGAAACGCGGAAAGACGTGGCTAGTTAAATATATGCGGGGCCGTTCCTCTCTCTATCTTTCAGGCTTTATACTTGGTTAGTTTATAAACACCAATTGAGATGATGAAAAAGGAGTCGAAATTTTAATCGTAGGTTCAATGGATTGGATGGAAAAATATAGATTCAAAATTTTCAAAAAAGAATAAATTCAACTGTTTTGAAAAAAAATATATGATCCATAGTCAAAATCAAAAGTTACTAAGATCGGTATTCTCATACTTAAAATTATCTTTCTAGTTGATCATTTGGCGGCTGATAGACTCTTTTTAAAAGAAAAATCAGCTTGATAGCTTCTAAGGCCAAATTTTCTAGCTGTGAAAGTACCCAAAGATACTCCAAGTACCACTGGTTCTTAATTAAACACTTGGTAGTCTTCTTAAACAGCCATATACCGTCGAAAAAAAAACATTTTGGAAACCATTCCACAAGTTCAAAATTCGGACTAAGTATTTTTATCGGATGGTAGAATTTAAACCAAAAAACTGAAATTCTGTCTAGCAGAATTGAAAAAACATTTTTTATCGTACTTCCGTTTAACAGCATGTACCTAAGTCGAAATTTAAGTCGTAGATTCAATGTATTGAACGTAAAAAACGTTAGTTGAACGTAACAAACGTTCAAATTGTAAACTCATCGTTTTGAACGTTTAAAACGTCAGTTGAATGTATTGGGCGTAAAAAATATAGATTCGACATTTTCATAAAAGAATAAATTCAACTGTTTTAAAAAAAATATATGATCCATAGTAAAAATCAAAAGTTACTAAGATCGTTATTCACATACTCAAAATTATCTTTCTAGTTGATCATTTGGCGGCTGATAGACTCTTTTTAAAAGAAAAATCAGCTTGATAGCTTCTAAGGCCAAATTTTCTAGCTGTGAAAGTACCCAAAGATACTCCAAGTACCACTGGTTCTTAATTAAACACTTGGTAGTCTTCTTAAACAGCCATATACCTTCGAAAAAAAACATTTTGGAAACCATTCCACAAGTTAAAAATTCGGACTAAGTATTTTTATCGGATGGTAGAATTTAAACCAAAAAACTGAAATTCTGCCTAGCAGAATTGAAAAAACATTATCTTACTTCCGTTTAAAAGCACATAGTTATTTGAATAGTTTTGATATTACTTATTTTCACTCTTCATAGGCTTGAATTGATTCAACTAACGTTTTTGACGTTTTTAACGTCCAATACATTGAATCTACGATTTAAATTTTACCTCTGGAAGATAGCAAAGAAATTGCGATTCTACCTGGCTGATTTTTTGCTTACTGATTATGATATGCAGCACGCAAGAATCATAGGGTTTTTTCCCTTGACCCGGGTCAAAAAGGTCAGAAGAGTCTTGGCTTTGAAATGTTATTGAAAATGAAACCAATTACCATTAATCGGACGAGCTTGGTGTACAAAGGACGGCAAAAAAGTACAACAGTATAAAGTTTTAGCTGCACGCACGAACCAACGGATGTTCCCCAACGATCCCAACCGCGTATATATATTTTTGTCCCGTTAGCGGTGATGATGCAAGACTGCCACGCGGCACGAAGGTTCTTTCAAGCTACCGGTTTGCAAAAAAATCCTATAAATTAAAATATAAAATCTCTAAGAATTGAATTACCTTATCAATAACGTCGAAAGAATTCAAACGATAAACCACTTAAGTCACACGCGAAATAAAATATAAAACCGACACACACAATTGTTGAATAGGTTGGCGGTAGCTCGCACAATATCTACCTGTTGACTGTCGAGTGAGTTTAAGTACTAAAGTTGCGGATCGGCCTGTAAAGGATATGCACCTGGCCGCGTGGTTCTTTCTCGAGCGACCGACCGACCGCGTCTGAGGTTTCTGCGGAGGCCGTGAGGCCTAAGGAGGACACAAACGGTACGCACGACTCACGATCGCCAGGAGAAAGAAGAACAAGTACGACACCATTGAAAACCTGGCTTTTTCATCGCACGAATACATCTTCCCCCTTCCTACCTTCAGCTCATTTAAACTCTTTACCAGCTCTCCAACCATCCAACCATCCACCTCCACTTACAATTATTTTTTCCCGTAGCTGAGTTTCCCTTCTCTCATCCAGGTATCAGGTATGTTCAACATACTCGATCTTGGAGCTTTGAGTTAAACTCCTTCCCATTCCCATTCTCATTCACCTCCCACTCCAATTCCTAGATTGCTTCCAGCCCCAGGTTAATATTCCATAACGCTCCTGCACATATTTTAACAGCACCAACTTTTAGTTCCTTATTCGGATGCTCCCCCCCCCTTCTACTTTAGAATCACTTTTCCTGGGTAGAACTAAACGCTGGTCGTTAATCGAACCAGGAAGTTTTTGCTCCCGTTTTAGTAGATTTCATAGAAATCTAACTAGCATTCGTCCTCATGACGGAATTTTTGAAAAATTTTGCTATATTTCGATTCAGCTCGTCAAGCGGATTCAGAAAATCCATATGGTTTAAAAGTTTATTTATCTATGTATTTATATATAGGTGATTCTCTGTAAGGACGTCTTAAATGTGGACAAAATTGTCTAACCAAATTATTTTTGATTTTATTAGAAAAAAAATTAACAAGGGCTACAAAACTATCATTTTTCTTTTTTCAAATTGTATCTGAAAGCTCTTTAATTTGAGTACCATATAATATTTTTAGTCTCAAAATTATGTCCTATTCCGCTGTCAATTATGAAAAATAATGCAGTTTTTTTTTTTTTTTTTTTTTTTTTTTATATATACTATCCTAGTAGTTTTTTTCAATTAATTATGAAATCTACTTCCATTTCGGCTGCCGAATAACCTTTTTTTGGTTCAAATTAATTACCTGAGGGAGTTTTTTTTTTATCAACACTACCCAATTAAGAATAACCGCTCGCTGGATTAAAGTTATTACCAAAGACACAAGGCATAAGAAACATACGAATTAAAAATGAATAATCCTCATAATAATAAGAGTTTTTAACGGTAAGAATAATTTTGATGTAGTTATAGATCACACACAGTGAGATCTGTATTAAAAAAGCAGATCTTGATTATGATGATGATGATAATGATAATGATGTAGATGGTAGATGCTGGAAAGAAGGAGAGATCTCGTGCAAGAATCTTTGCCGGAAAGATACGCGGAGAATGACAGTCCGTCATTACGCAGGCGTGCAAGTTATTGCGATGTTGGTGCGCATACAAAGATCGGATTCAAGGTAAAGCCAGGCAGAGAGAGCTTTAAACCTAAAGGAGTGGATGATCCGACGCGGATAAATAATAATTACGGGCGTGCATTCCTATGGAGCACATTGCCACAGCTAGATGTTGGATGTCGCTGTGTTTATTAAGAATCCTATTCAACCAACACTCGGGATAAAAATAAGAGCAGGACGAACCAGGATGGACACTGGATAGTGGATAGTGGTATGACCAGCATATCAACCAACGGGTATCTTTAATGTTGATGCTGCTATCATAAAAAGTGACGGATGAACGACGAGAGAAAATCCATGATCTCTACGCTGTTTGCCATTCGGTTGGACATTTTAGATGAGACAGAGCGTGTCGCGAATCTCTGAAGAGCAAACGAGTCCAGATCATTGCTGATATCGTCATTATTATCATTATTCAATTTATGTGTAACATTTAAAATAATCTTGCATGTATAATAATCAAGCGATATCTAGGCCGTTGAATGTTTTGAAATAGCAATTATTTACCTCATCTGGTATCGTTTATGGCATTCCTGAGAGCTCGCCAACGAGTCCAGTCGAGTTGGGTTAGTTTAATGCTGAGCAGAACGTTTAATACTCTGATAAGAGAAACGAGGGTTATCTTCTGTGATAAAAGAATATAAGCAACTTATTTGCGTGTGAACAACGTGCCCTGTGCTAAGTTACTAAGCTCTTAGGTATTTTTATCAAGCGAATTGTTGAGATACTCATTTTTTGAGATTTTAGTCACGGAGATTAGTCAGGAGTTGTAATCGCCTCTTGTTTGTCACTTGCTATATTCTCACGCAATTTTATCTTTTTATTGCTAAGGTTATTTAAATATAAACAGGTAATTACTGTAAGTGCCCTGGATTAATAAATTTATAGACAAAGTTATCAAAATGTCCTACTAAGTAACTGTTAATGCCTTCCGTGTAAATTAATTTATCATTTTAAATTTTCAGTGATGAAAAAAGTGACCTAATTTAGGATCACTTATCTTTAACTCAAGATATCATTCAGAAAAACTTTTTAAAATATCATTCTTGTTCTTAATTATTTTATCAGTAAACCTGAAAAGGTAAGTTCAACGTATTGGACGTTAAAATCGTTATTTGAACGTCCAAAATGTTAGTTTAACCAATTCAAGCCTATGAAGAGTGAAAATAAGTAATATCAAAACTATTCAGATAACTATGTGCTTTTAAACGGAAGTACGATAATGTTTTTTCAATTCTGCTAGGCAGAATTTCAGTTTTTTGGTTTAAATTCTACCATCCGATAAAAATACTTAGTCTGAATTTTTAACTTGTGGAATGGTTTCCAAAATGTTTTTTTTCGAAGGTATATGGTTGTTTAAGAAGACTACCAAGTGTTTAATTAAGAACCAGTGGTACTTGGAGTATCTTTGGATACTTTCACAGCTAGAAAATTTGGCCTTAGAAGCTATCAAGCTCATTTTTCTTTTAAAAAGAATCTATCAGCCGCCAAATGATCAACTAGAAAGATAATTTTAAGTATGTGAATAAAGATCTTCGTAAATTTTGATTTTTACTATGGATCATATATTTTTTTTAAAACAGTTTAATTTATTCTTTTTTGAAAATTTTGAATCTATATTTTTGACGTTCAATACTTAAATTTTGACTCGAGAATATTTTTATAAATAATTGCTCAAAGTTTTTTACATTCCATGAATTTTTATAAAATACTTGGGTGATTGGTTGCATTTATATCGAGTGACGAGGCAAAAGTTTATATAGAAACACTCATAAATCGTTGAGAGGTTTTTGACCTCAAGCGTTAGCCAAAACTCTCAAGGACGTCAGCTAATTCCGAGGATTTGTATGAATTTCTTATAAATCGCAAATTATAGGTTACAAAATATATTTATAGAGACATAGACATTTTATGTTAAATCATTGAAACTACTTAAGAATTATGAATTGAATATATTTTTTTTTTTTTTTTTTATATTGTAAGCGTAACAGCTACTTTTAGATAAAAAGGTTGTAACGTTATCCAATTAACAAAAAAAATATATTAAGTCACTCTCCTAATATAAACATCAATAAACACCGGTTACAAAGTAAAGGTAAGCCCCGAATTTGTCAGCAGGTATTAATAACACGCTTACACCACTCAAGACCCTATTATGGTCCCTTGACAACAGGTACCTGTTTACATAGGATTCGATAGTAGTTTAGTATAGTACCGTAGAGCTCAGGTCGTCATTAATAAATAGAAAAAGAGGACTGATGTATAACTTCTGTTACAAAAAATAATGACATCAAATCAAATGCAAAAGTAAAATTAGATCTGTCTGAGAGAGCGGGTAATTTTTTATCTAGACTGATGGTGAGGGATGCAAATTAAAGTTTATTTAATAAGCATTCAGATGCAATTTACGGAAATTTTACAAAATATCGCATTCAATATAGTTATGTTGCAAAGAAACAGTCCAAATTTTGAGGATTTTGAAGAATTTAAATTTCAGTCATTCTTAAACTATTTAATTAAGAAAAATATATTTGTGCAAATTAAAGCTTACTTAATAAGCTTTCAGATGAAATTTACAGAAATTTGATAGGATATCGCGTTCAATTGTTCTTGCACTGAAATACGGTAAAAGTGAAAATTTTTGTGATTTTCAAAAACTTTTGAATTGCTGTCATTCCTAAACTATTTAATTTAGAAAAATAGATAAGTATGCAAATTAAAGCTTGTTAAATGAGCTTTCAGATGCAATTTACAGAAATTAAATATGATATCGCGTTTAATTGTTATTGCACGGAAATACGGTAAAAGTGAAAATTTTTCCGATTTTTGAAAATTTTTGAATTGCTCTCATTTCTAAACTAATCGACCGATTTGGCTGATCTTTGAACTAAACCTCGAAAACCGTCCTAACAATGAGTATGTTACGTTTGATTGAGATCCGTATAGAATTGCGGGAGTTAGAGAAGAGACAAGGCCGGTTATATCGTATATACACATAGATATATAAACTTTTGAACCATATGGATTTTTTGAATCCGCTTGACAAGCTGAGTCGAAATATAGTAAAATTTTTCAAAAGTTCCGTCATGAGGACCAATGCAATAGTTAGATACCTATGAAATCTACTAAAAAAGAACTGAACATTGTAAATTCACGTGGAATGAATATCAACCGTAAAGGATCAGAAGAATAAGACAACCTTCACATTGGCACCAAGTGCCTGGTTTTAAGATCGCGTCACCGAGGCTGCTACCAATAACGGTTACTGCATTTTCCATTCTGAATGGTCGGAGGTAAAATTCCATCGTGGAATGGCCCTATCAGCGACACTAAATCCTTAAGACTGAGACTTGAGGAGTTAAAACTGTGTGCGAGTTGTGGAGTTCCCAGTGGTAGAAGAATTTAAAGAGTGAGGATTTACGACCGGCCGACATCTTAGATGCCATAGAGACCAGAGACCGAGGGCACTTGGACTGGCTGACCTCGTGTCGTTTAATCGCTAATTGAACGAATCGGCAGATTTGCCGTTAATCACCCAGGTCATATACACTCGGAACTTTCTCGGGTAAAAGTTGTTGCTGTTGTTGTTGTTGGTGTTTTATTTAAAACAAAGATTGAGCTTATACTTTAATAATTGTTGGAAGACTTAAGGATGGAACCAACAGCAACATCACCAAAGACCTTATACTCAGTGGGTACACGGTGGCTGTCGTGTTCACGCGGTAATCTCCATAATTAATTTCACTTCGACGATAAATGTTTGTTTATGGTGATATCGCTCCGCTTCCCAGCCCTGGTTTACAGTACATTACGGTATTTCGTGCCACGCGACTCAATAAGAAGCTTAAATAAAATTAACCGGCTTTGAGAGCTCACTTTAGGGACTAATATTTAAAAATTTTTCTAATTTATTATTAAAAGTATATATTTTACTAATTTGTAAAGAAAATTTTTTTTAATCAATAAGAAAATTGATTTTTCTCTCCTTGTAATTTTTCAGCCGTACTAACTTGTATCCGGGTCAAATGTTGTTTCAATTGTTTTAAGAACAAATTCATTTTATGTTTGTTATTAACTAACATATTTATTATTATAGTTTTAAGAAAAAATTTTGTTTATGTTCGTTATTAATTAACACCTAAGTTTATCAAAATCGTGTTGTCAGCATGCTAAATCCTTTATTTGTGTTTTTTAATTAGTTTTTTTCTAATTATCCTAAATAATTTATAGTTAAATATATAAACAATAATGTTTCTAAGGTTGAAATAATATAAAAGTCTTTTTAATAAACAACTTTATGCAGACATTTTGTACTTGTCCCACCAGTTACAAATGCCTGTCCCACCAGTGACAATGAAAAAAATTTTTTTAATTGTTTCTACGTAGGTAATCAGTCTAATTCTTCATAATATTGAATGTTTGTAGGATAAATTTTTTATTGAGAGGGAAGTATTTTTTAAAAGTTTAATGGTCAAACTGAAATTGGACTTAAAGTATACCTTGGTAAGAGAGAAGGATTTTTCTTAGTCCCACAAGTCACACTCAGTCAAATGATAATTACGACAAACTTAAAAAGTAATGGAGGTTTTTGACAAAGGGATGTTGTTAATTAGTTATTCTTCTATATTATAAGATAAATTTTACTATGGTATAAGTTTCAGTCACATAATTATATATAATTGATGGAATTCTAGAATCAAACGTCCCACCAGTCACTATGGAATGCCCCTTTAGTGCTTTTTATTTTGTAAATTTATGCTCACATATACAATATACAAAGAGCAAGTTAGAAATGGAGAATTGAAGATTGAAGATGGAAATTGGAAATTGGAAATAAGAATAAGAAGAATTTCTGATGGAATCGTTGGGATTGTTGGGAATATGAGGTTGGTGATAAATCTTATGAAAATTGGGTAACTGGTAGCAACCAGATAGCTGGTTGCTGGATGAGAAACAATCTTTTGTTGGATCGAATCGAATTTATGTCCAGTTGTATTTTCGCACGATGACCGCGTGTTCTGCTGCTACTGGTAGTAGATGTGCTTATCGCTTCATATAACGGTCGCGGCTCTTTTGGTTCGGCGTTTGTTTTCTCGGTCAACCGAGTCGAGCACAAATACGAGGCACCAACTATCTCGGTAGTTATGTGCTTACGATACTTTCAATGTTAATGTGTAATGTTATAAGAGGATCACGGGTTACTGGAAGTAGAGACAGATAGTGCGTTAACGC
The DNA here is from genome assembly GCA_905319865.3 of Cotesia congregata. Taxonomy (NCBI): domain Eukaryota; kingdom Metazoa; phylum Arthropoda; class Insecta; order Hymenoptera; family Braconidae; genus Cotesia; species Cotesia congregata. The sequence goes on from CAJNRD030001116.1 coordinate 10,077,314, forward strand.
ACACAGAAACGTCTGAGAACGAGCCAGAACCACTGACTCGATATTCAAGCGAATTCCGGTCATGTTGAATTATCACGTGCGACCTCAAATAACTATTTGAGGTCACGTCCTGTCACGTGTTCAGATACAATTTATACCTTATTGTACGTGTCTGCAGGCCTTTTTGGTAAAGTTAACTTTTTTACTGTTTATTTTTGGCTATCAAACCGATTTACGGTTTTCATCGGTGTAATCTATGTTATTAAGAGAATAAGCAAAATTTTATGGCCAGTGTATTTAGATGATAAGGAAAAGTTGGAAAAGTCTTGACCTGAAGTTGTGCTTTTTCATGGAAAATGCTGTATAATTAAGAAATGACCCTGTATCTCGTGAACTATTGACATTTTTAAAGATATAAGCTCATCCCGATGGTACACTCATAAAGACCTTTCATTTGAGTACCCACATCAATTTTTCATATATTTTATATATTTATATGGGTGATTCTCTGTATAAGGATGTTTTTTGCTGTCCCAGGCATTTTTTTATTAGAAAAATTGTTATTTTGTTACTAAAAAAATTTATTACGAAAGTAAAAAAACATTTCTATTTGGAGCATTGGAAACTAAAACGAAATAAATTTTTTTGCTACAAATTCGTAAACCACCGAAATAACAGTCCCCTGGGCTGTCCCAGTCCCAAAATTAAAACTTTAAGATTAAATTTTAAGTTATTCGTCCATAATATACAATTTGGTCCATAATGTTTATAAACTTAATTAGTTAACTAACAATCTTTTTCAATAAAAAGTACCGAAAATTAATTTGTTTCATTAAATTCATTAAACCAAAGTTTGCCCCAGGCATTTTAAGAACAGTCCCCTGCCAGAAGTTCAAAGCCAAAAAAAAATCCAGCGTGTTATTTTACCTTTTGTAAGGTTTATAAGGACCTGACTAGCCTTGAGTTAATAACCATAGGGCTGTTAGCGCTTTATCGGCATTTTATTTAATGTCAAAGCACCGTTTGTGCTGGAAATATGTGTCTGGGCCACTTCAAAACGTCAGTCCCCTAGCAACTATTTTTATTTATAATTTATTTATAAAATTCGATCCATAAGTCTTAATATTATTCTATTAATATTATTCATTGAAATAGTTTGCTTGATTTTTCTCAATTTGATAAAAAAAATCAATCTCCTGGCAAACAATCCCCTGTCATGTTATATGACAAAAGATACACAAATATCGAAAAAGCAAAAATTAAATCGGCTGTTTATTATGATAAAGCTGATAGTGTTGTAGCCCTTGTTAATTTTTTTTCTAATAAAATCAAAAATAATTTGGTCGGACAATTTTATACAGATTTAACACGTATTTACAGAGAATCACCCATATATATTATATATATGTAAGTATGATAAATATATCAAAAATGCATGTGGGTACTCAAATGAAAGCTCTTGATGAGTGTAACATCAGAATGAGCTTATATCTTTAAAAACGTCAATATTGAAGAAAGTACAGTGCAATTTAACAAAAGTCATTATCTATTAAAGCAAAATTTTATTTATTTCTATTTTACACATCACAGCAGTCACACAGTGACTGCAAAGTTGTTCATAATTATTTAATTTAATATCTGGCTTCTGTTAGTAGCATTAAAATTAACCTGGTTTTCAATTATTTGGTCGTCGATTAAATATCGAGATGGAAATGATGCATAATAATGACAAAGAGAATCCATCTGTATCCTCCACTGGCAGACAAAATACAACCCAGCAGATGGCTCTCAGCTATAGTTTATATATTCGGCAGTTGGACCGTGGAATGCTTGTCGATTGATAAGCAAATCAAAGCGTTTTCACCATTGGCAAGCTGATATTGTGCCCAATAATACAACCCCAGTAACAGCAGGACGAATTCTGGAATTCGAACAATTTGAATTATTGGAAACAGAGCACCCTTTCCATCACATCAACAATATACCCACTATTCATAGTAGGTACTACTCCCCTTTACATCTTTGGCCGAGAAGCATCAGCCTCTTCACACGGACTACCTCCAACATACATACAGATACAACCTGTAATTATTTGACGGGCATCCTCTACCTGGTACATCATCACCATCACGATGTCACCTTTAAAATGGACTACCACCGCAGATAGAGGCCAGAGGGATACTGAATATATATCTATGTATCTATCTATGTATGTATGTGAATGTGGATATAGTTAAGAGGGGCAAGCTTTCACGTTCCACATCGATCGGGCCCTCGGCGGGCGCATCCATAGTAATATAGTGTATCCCTTCAGCAGCTTCTGCGCGAAAGCTTACAACTCTGCGCGACACTGGTAAAATACCATCACACTAACACTAACATGTATTACTTGTGTCCCAGCGTAGTTCCTTCTCAGAATTTCTCTTTAATCAGGAGCTTTGAATCATTCAATTGCTTGCAGAATCACTGAACACGTTAAAAGAAAAAGGAATAAGATAAATAATAAAAATAACATTGAGTTCCACCGAGTTTAAGCTACTAGCTAAACTAGATAAAGCTAAATAAGTAAACAGTTGGAACGTATTTACAGTTGTTATCATATAAAATAATATTTACCCGAGTAATTCTGAAACAGCGACTCAAAACCGTGTCTAATTACTTTACGACGCTTCAATTGCCATTACCCATTTCTATACTCATTAGATTTGAATTTTAAAATCCTCTCTTTTTTTGTTTTCCATTAAATGGAATAGAACCAGTAAAAATTGTAAGTTTAGCGTATTGGACATTAAAATTGTTATTTGAACGTCAAAAACGTTAGTTTAACCAATTCAAGCCTATGAAGAGTGAAAATAAGTAATATCAAAACTATTCAGATAACTAGATGCTTTTAAACGGAAGTACGATAATGTTTTTTCAATTTTGCTGGGCAGAATTTAAGTTTTTTGGTTTAAATTCTACCATCCGATAAAAATACTTAGTCCGAATTTTGAACTTGTGGAATGGTTTCCAAAATGTTTTTTTTTCGAAGGTATATAGCTGCTTAAGAAGACTACCAAGTATTTAATTAAGAACCAGTGGTACTTGGAGTATCTTTGGGTACTTTCACAGCTAGAAAATTTGGCCTTAGAAGCTATCAAGCTGATTTTTCTTTTAAAAAAAGTCTATCAGACGCCAAATGATCAACTAGAAAGATAATTTTGAGTATGTGAATAACGATCTTAGTAACTTTTGATTTTGACTATGGATCATATATTTTTTTTTCAAAACAGTTGAATTAATTCTTTTTGAAAATTTTGAATCTATATTTTTTACATCCAATTCATCAAACTGACTTAAATTTCAACTCGAGTGGATATATAATATATTTGTGTGTATTAAGTCACTGTCGTAAAGTGATGGATTCATAAACTCACCCAAGTAATGTAGTAATTAAAGTTTCGCTGTTATGGGGGCGGCGGGTACCTCGTCCGCAGTATCAACGCGAGATTGATGGTAAGCCTGGTTGGGTCGCTAGCACTGGTGTGTTGCCTATTTTGCCTTACTCTATTTTACTTGTAACATTAAAGTGCCCTAGGTTTCCCGCATCTATTGCCGCTACCACTACAATCTACCAGCACCTCCTCTCTCTTTTAACCTGTATGTATATGTTTTATCTCGCCAAGCAACATCACCACACTAGAAGATCTTTTATTTTTTTTTTATTTAATGCACAGACATAAAACACGACAACAATTGTGTTGTGTTACTGAATCTTATCAAGGAGCGCAACAAAACCCCGTGGTAAAGCCTTTGGCTCTTATATTCGTGAGACCCAAAGTAAAGTTCGATCGCGATTAAAGATCTTGTCAAAGATCCACGCCTATCTCTAACCTTGTATCTATGCCCTTTTTTATTTGTTTATTTATATGGATTTTGTTCTATAGTGGTGAGCAAACCTAAACACTAAATAAAAAGATAAAAAATGTTGCTGTAGGAAAAGGACGCTCTTGAGTTTATAAAATAGTTAATCGCACAAGAGCGAGCAGGTTGCCAGAATAACGGAATTTTATTCCAGTACGACGGGAGAGACGAATGGTTGAGCTCAAAAGATAGAATAGAGAGTGGCATACCATATAAGCGGGGGAGAATAATATTATCAGTGTGTGAGTGTGCAAGTTAATCTATCTGCAAGGTCGTGAGAGACACAACACTGGATGGTATATAATGTTGGACTGAATGATGGTGAAGCCAACAACCAGAAGCGGAATAAGAATAAGAACGGGCGATGGCTCTTTCAAGTCGTGTGACCCGCTACTCGCACCTGCACAATGCTCACTCAGTGATTGTCATTACCGTTTACTTCCGTAGGTAAGTAGCCGTCCTGAGAAAGGTTCAACCAGCTAGAATAACTTTTCTCCCACATCAGGATTGATAAAAAGCCAGCTGAAAATGGCTTGAAAATAAACCCAATTCACCAAAGTGGATCTAGTCTGACCAATTCAGTCGTTATCCAGTGCATCAAGCACCAACAAAGCTTACCTTGACAAGAAATGATGCAAGGCCCGGAAAGCTGACCAAGAGCCAGAGATATTGCACCTTACCTTGGAATCTCATTGTTTCCTTGCCCAAAGTTGTTCTTTCTCCTTCTGGCAAATGCAACTAAACGGGAAGTGGTCACCGCAACCGAGCAATTCACCAGCCAGCTTCTGGTCTGCTCCAACGGTACATGATTCTCATTACGACAATGACATTGCCAGAAAGGGAAAGACCAAAGAGTGGGAATTGTTATTGTCCCTCGACCAATTGAACAGCCTTCATGGTCATTAACGTAAATGTCACTGGGCGCCAAACGAAACATGCTTGAGGTAAGCTACAGGTCGTTAACACGCTTCCCATATTATTTATAAATATTTCAAATTGCGGATTGTAGAGAAAAGCTTTCCGGGGTGATTGTTATTGCATCATACTTATACTGGCAACTAATTATAATTATAAAACAATTAGAAGCACCAGCAGTGCATGTTTGATGTTTAATAATAAAAATATTAGTTGGCAATATAACGCGGTAATGAATATCTAATTAATGGAGTAGGAGCAAACTCGCCCGTTACTAGATGTTGGTTGCTAGTTGCTGGTTACAACTGGATGAGACTTACTCTCAGCTCTCATGAGCAGCAGTAGTAGAAGCAGAAGCACACACTGAGAGACGAATGGCTCTCAGTGGTGAGCACTCGTATAATATCGCGTGCAGTTAAAGTCCTGGTGAGTTTTATGTCGAGTTGATGCACGTTTTATATTGTAACGAGTAATTTACTGCAGCCAAAGATGTCTGTTCCAAGTTATTCGATCGGCCGGCGTAACACAGGGGGTACACACACTCTCTATCTTCTTTTGATCCCTTCCTCTCTTCCATTTAAACTCGTATTATTCCTTTATATAAAACAAGTCTTGTGGCGCTCTTGGAAATAATATAAAGACTGTGTAGTGTGATAGTGATACAAGGTCTAGTAACTTGCCGCCCAACTGGATTTAATATTTTATATTCAACTATTTTTCAACCTTGAACATCCCTTTAGTCACGTAATACTCCGTGTCCTCCTTCTTCTTCTTCTCTCTCTCTCTTCACCCTATAATGCCAACCCAACGAGTTTCATCGAGCATACGGTAATTCGTTACGGTCGATTAACCTGACGTATCCATCCAAGGAACGTTGGAAACCTACAACCTACAACCTACGACTTGGTCGTCTAGCACAACTTGTTAATAACCATCGTGGGACGAGACATCTAGGAGAAAAGCTAGAATTACCTCGAATAGTCTGATGATGATTACTTGGAGCAGTTCTCTTTGAGCTTCTAGGCGCGACACACTGACTGTTCTCACATCCAGTATATCATCATTATAGTTAATAAGATCCAACGGTGATGTTGATTTATTGTACTTTTGTTAAGTTATTAACAGTATGCATTAATGTCACCGTCACCACAATACTGCAAACAGCATATACCTTTTTCCATCCAGCACCAGCAGCAGCAGCAGCATCAGCAGTAGTAGTAACAGCAGCACCAGTAGTCGCTCGGTTTCCTCTTCAACTAATTTGTTATTTTATAGTTTGTTTTATTCAGGTATTTAACCACCGCTGTAACGGTCACGGTAATGGGGTTCCAGCTGTATTTCTGTCCCCAAACACAGACCATTTAAATTTTCGTGTACATTTAAATGAGGGAGCTCGTTATAAGTGATATGGAGTGTGTATTTGTTTGTACAGATTAAAACTGTCCTCTTTCCTAACAAATGTAGAGGCCTTGGATATTTTATACGGATGTTACTCGTAAAGTCAATCCTTCAAACACGAACACTGCTGCTGCTACCTTCTGGTAAAATAGGATAGTATGATAGGTGGTAAACGGGACGGAAAGCGGTTTGCATACTCTGACGCAACGAATTAGCGAGCCGGACCGATAGTGGAAACGGCTCGTGTTGAAGGCTGCTTTATTAGCATTGTTAATGTATTTCGTGTGCTACTGTCCCATGGTGGACGGCTTTAACATATACCACCTCTCATCTTTTATATCTATGACAATAACACCAACAACAACAACCACTGGAAAAGCGTTCACGCGTTCTCTTGGCTCATGTCCTGGTGCATTTATACAATCGATGCATTGTCGAAATGAAAGCGGAATAATAAAAACTAAAAGGGAGCGAAAAAAAAAACAATGAAGAAAGAAGGAACATGTTAGCAGTAGCGGGGAACAAAATAAAAAGGTTGAATGCGTTCACCTCTTGAATAACATTCCGACGCTATTGCAATATTGGAAAATTATTGAAGCGTCTCTTCAAGTGCATAATTTATTTGTTTTTTATCTTGAGGAGTTTTTTTTTTTTTTTTTTTTATTCAGATATATTTTTCTTTTGTTTTCCGTCTTCTATCGGAAGCAATCCTTCCTGCAGCCACTCAATTTTATTCGATAAAAGGACCAAGAATTTAACCCTCGAGCTTGTCTGATAACGGGAACGGGCTGAGGCAGAGGGAGCTAACTCCGACGGGCTCTTATAAACAACCACTTGAACCAACTTTTACTTCTTCCCCCTTTTTAAAGGAGTACCCTTTATCTCCGTCCTCGTCTGGTCTCGAGGGACGACTCAAAGCGCCCAGCATCAGATGGAATAAAAATAAAAAAAAAAAAAAAAAAAGGATATTCGCAGCTCACAACTTCCAACTAGGCGATTTAAATATCCGCGGCAACGAGATTAGCGCTACCGGATTTAAAAACGGGCTACAAGTTAAAGGCAAATAAATAGTCTCGTTTATAAAGCAAGACCGGGAAAAGGGACGTGCTGTTAATCTGATTAATCAGATAGAGCTGGTGAGAGTTGAGAGTAAGCTTTATCCTTCTGAACGCAGCCTCTACCAGTAGTTAAATAATATTTAAGTGTATGGATGATGCTCTGATGTTCTTTGTATTTTATTTTATTTTATTTTTTTTTTTTTTTTCTAAATAAAGTGAGAATACATGATGTATCCTTGTATTCTTGTTCCGTGATTCGTATCCACGAGTCGATACCCAGGATTAGTGGCCACGCCTCGATCTCCATGGGATACCGGAAGGAATAAAGGATTTAATGCTCAGACTCAGATTCAGCTTGGGATATCAGAGCAGGGTGACGTTGCACTCAGCATCCTGTCTAACAATCAACCCACTGCAGCCCATCATTCACCGTAATTATTATTTTATCGCAACCAACTACCGCTTCTAGTTGAGAGTAGATAGGCGCTTAAACATCATAAACATCAGCTTCAGCTTCAACATCATCAGACACATCCACATCTAGCCCTAGGTAACATGCTAACTGCGTTTGATGTGCCGTACTGTAATTCACATTGATTTCTTACAGCTCAGAACGTACAGCTGAGCCTTTCAATCTCAATCTCAATCCCAGACTCATCAAGCTCCTTGATTAAAAACTCTCACGATTGTCAGTTTGAGTAATTTGTCCCACGTGAAATCAACATTGGCTTTTTTATTTCTTACGGTAATCATTATCAATATATAAATAAATAAACAAAGCTTGGCTTAAAATGAAGCTGTACTTCATCTTTTATACTTTGTACTTTATAATGCTACTCGGTTGTGCTGTCTAATGTCTTGATGAGCGCTAGTATGAGGATAACCCACTGATACCACGGGCAGCTTACCATCACCGTCAGTAATAACATTGTTATTGATGGCCAGTCTTCCGGCATTCCAACAGGAGGTTTATAGTTCTAGACTAGGACTTATAATAAGGAAGAAACTACAGACAATTTTTGATACCTTTAGTGATTTATTTGGTCGAGGAAAATATTTTTAGGGTGATTAAGAAATAGTTAATTTAAAAAAAAAACACTATAAAACGATGCAAAAGTACAATTAGATCTGTCTGAGAGAGTGGGGAATTTTTTATCTAGACTAATGGTGAGGTATAAATATAGCAAAATTTTTCCGTCATGAGGACCAATGTAGTTAGATTTATATGAAATCTAATAATAAGAAGAAGAAAACAGTAAATTTATTATAAAAAAAAAAAAAAAAAAAAACAACAAAGCAAAATGATGATGATGATTTAAAGTGTCCGCGCGGACTAACCTTTTATCCACTTTTCCAGGTTTTGTTAATTCTCGACGGAATTAAAACGGTTGGATTTAAATAGGAGGCTAAATTAAGAGAGACGATTCTCGTTTTCTCAGAGTTATCACCAGTCGAGCTTATTATTTTTTATTATACTTTATAAAGCCCGTCTCAGTTATACGTCTACGATTTTAAATACTGAATAATGATAACAGCAACTACCTTAGAAATAAATAAAGGTATTCACAATATAATAATAATAATAATAATGATTATGATGATGATGATAATAATGGGTATAATATAAATATAAATGAAAATGAATAAGAGCTGAAAAGAGAATAAAAGTAATAATAAGATATTTAAGAGTAAAGCTGGCTCTGGTCGTATGCAATTTGTTGATGCCGATTAAACTTTAGTTTCTCAGTTACTCTCAAGATCGTCGATCATACCCCGAAAGCCCCTACCTACTCCACTGTTGCTGAGATAAAAGAGCTAAATGCTAACTTTAAGTTATATTGCTTCGGTATGTCAAGACGCGATTTGTTATCACGCTTCAGGGTTAAACGTTTTTCGCCAAAGGACGTTTTCATCCTGGATAATGGAGACTCAAGAATACATTAGTGCCCTCTGTTGGTGGCGTCCATGAACTAGTGTCTTTAACAGCGTAAAACGATCGGTCAAACTCATTTCAGGTGAAATTACTCATCTGGAATAGTTATCTCCCGCAAATCCGTCATTAAATCACCTTCTTGGAGTATTATTACAACCTCCTGGTAATTATTACAAGCAGAAAAACTTGCTAGTGGATAAATGTATTTTGTTAATTGGATTCTCTATCTTGTTAACTCTTTTATAAAGTACCTTCAAAGTTCCTTTAAATCCAACTTAGAAGCAATATTAAGAACCAAAGGGCTTTAAGAAGATCTAGTGTAAAGAATGTCTATAAAAAAATACGTAGAAATACTTTTGTTATCTTAAAATTAATTTTTAAATTAATTAATAACATTTTTGAGGAAATTTCCGATAAATTTACTCATTAAATAATTATTAACATTTGATTGACTTGTGATGATTAACATATGATCAAATTCAATGAAAATATAATATTTTTTAAATCGTTCATTGTATTAAATTCTTAACCAAATACGGTTGGTGGAATCTCCATTCACATGTAAAAAAAGTTTGGAAAATCCAAAAGTGCACGACTCATAATGCTCATTTAATTATAAAATATTATAAAAAAAAAAAAAAAAAAAAAAAATATGTCGTTCAAAATTAGTTGCCGAAAAAACAGCTGTACTAGGAAGATACTGCACAAGCGCCTCTGGTGGAATAAATGTACATAATATCTATAGATATAGATCTATCACCATTCATGTTATTTTACATGGATATATATGGGTATACAGTCTTGTAGTTTTCGTTTTTTATTAATTGTAATTAAACGACACTGATTAATTAGCCATTCGCATTCGGTGACCTACAATTGTCGATTAGAATTAAAAAAAAAAATTTAACTCAAATAATTGATTTTTTCACAAGTTACAGTGTTTCCGGAGTTTCATACATGACGGACAGGAAAATTTTTTGACCTATTTTGATATTTTTTTCCGTTTCTATTGCACTAAATTAATTTTTAGCAAGTATGGAATTAATCTCCATTAAATTATCTCGACAATAGTATGCAAAATATCTTGATTCCGTGAACTAACAAGGCTATAATACTAAAAATAGTTGCCAAAATGGGGCAAAAAAAATTTTTCGATCGTAAAGCACTCTCTGATGCTTCGCATCATGAGTCATGCAATTACAATTTTAAACCTAATTATTTGATTAAATGTCCCGGAGACCTACTGTTTTTTAATTTTTTTTATTAATTATTAAGCTATGTAGATTGAATTTACAAATTTTCAGAAAATTTAAAAAATTTGACTACTTCACGTGGATCTCCTTAAGAACCAAAGAGCTTTAATGACCGAAATTAATGAAATGAACGAATTTAGCCGCGCCCAGATACCTTCGTATGGTAAATTGTTAAATGTAAAATCCCGTAGGTTAGCGGCGAGACTGCCGGAGAAATCCGGTGAAATAGAGGGCAAAGGTCGCTAGTAGGTACTCTACAGTAGTAGCGAAACTACTGTAGAGTAAACGTTAATTGAATTTACTGATTCACTCTCTAATCTACCGTAACCATATATTCACGGTGTAATTACTAAATACACTACACTAGTGCCTTTGCCGGTACTGTTAGGAGGGGGGGGGAGCTTACCAGTATGTGTTTCATCAGTTATCCGAGCCCTTTCAATATCCTTAATTAATTAATTTAACTATAATAACACAACAAATCGATGGTAACAATAATCAAAGTTAACCAACTTATTAACTGGATTAATATTATTTATTTGAATTTGAATTTAAATTTACGAGTCCATTCGTTTGGCATAAATATAAGAGTAACTGAGAATTTCCTGTTATAATTTAGTTTGTATAGATAAGGCCAAGAATAAAAAGTCGGGGGAAGAATGGTAGCGAGACGTGTGTATGCAATAAATGACGCAGATACGATCATTTCCTACGGGCAGAGCCTTTGCTTTGCTAAAGTCTTGGAACACACCACCTGTGTATGTGTGTTTGTATTTCGTAGCTGTGTGTAGGACCGAAACGTGCCTGTTGAATTTTATGACCGGGGTTGTACCTGATAACTACCGTGAAAGCACTTTGCCTCGGTTGTTTAGCTTAGAAACGCGTTAAATGTCATCTCCTCATCCGTCAAATTTATTTTTTGACAACCGGATTAATTTATTAATAAAAAAGAAAAAAAGGTGTTCTTTATAAAATGATATTTTTAATAATTTACAATAAAAACTAATTAATTAAACTGTAACAATTAATATTAATGGGATAAAAAATATTAGTTCCTCCCAAATAAATGACTAAAAATTTATTACTCTGTACTTAATCCTCCTATCAGTGTAATTTTCCAATTCAGAAACAATTATCAAGGAAAAACATTGCAGAATATTCAAATAAAAAAAGCTTGGAAATAAAATCTAGTGAAGAAAGCTGTTATGTCTCAGCTTGCCTTGTTGTAGCAGTAGACGGCAACAGTTTTGTTTTATTCCGTGGAAATGGCGCTAAAGGATGAGACTAATTTGTCTCAACGAGATGACTTTTTTTCTTTTTCTTATTCAGCGTTCAGAGAAACGAACAAATTACCGTATTTTTTCTTCACACCTAGACTTTTATAATTTATCAATGAATTAGTTAAACAGATGATTATATACGAATAGGGGATTAATTATAAGTTATTTAATAAAGTTAAATGTTTGTTTATGTGTTTAGAGTAAAGATGGTCACCAGTGGTTGGCCCTATTAAATTAAATTGCCGGAGGAAGTAATCTGAGAGCTTGCGGGCTCTAACCGTCGGTATTCCATGTGCTATAGCGGCACGTAGTAGGGATAGAAGTGAACCTGGTGTGGATAGGAGAAACCTAAACGGTACAACGTAGAATCGAGCGAGTGAGCGTTAATAGCCGCGTCGCGTGGCGAAGAAAGTTGTGAAAAATGAAGGCGACCTGACCTTATGGCCTTATCCGTTAGCAAACAATTTATAGAGATACGCTGGCATTATCTATTTACTTTTTAATTCCTTCGGAGAATAAACTCGATCTCACTTTTTTTTTGTTAATCGTCAGTTAGTCGGTTTATGAGAAAACTTCCAAGGGTTCTTAATCTCAACTTTTGTTCCGAAAAAACAATATATATTTGTCCATTAGATTGAGGTGATAAATTTTATCTACAGATAAAATAGGTAGAAAGTTAGTAAATATTTTTATTGATTGAATTTAGTGAGTAAAAATTTTAATTAATGTCTGCAATTAATTATTTCAAGGATTTTCTAGATAAAAAGTTGTAATAGGACGTGTAAAGTCTTGTTGCTAGGCAGTGGTTCCTAGGGCGGAGCTAAGGTTGCTAGACAACGCTACGGTTGCCAGGCAGCGGTTGCTAAGGGGCGTTACCAAGGTCACTAGGGGCGTGGTTTAAGAAAAAAAAAGTAGATATTTTGTATTAAGCATAATTGCAGGTTTTTTACAAATATTTATTAGATTTTATAGTGGATTTATGTATGGAAGTAATATTTTATCTATGAAAACAGTGACTGAATAGGTAGAAAGTTAGTAAAAATTTTTATTAATAAAATTTCGTGAATAAAGATTTAAATTAATTGAATTAATATCTGCAATTAATTATTTGAAAGATTTTCTAGATAAAAAGTTGTAATAGGATGTGTAAAGTCTTGTTGCTAGGCAGTGGTTGCTAGGGCGGAGCTAAGGTTGCTAGGCAACGCTACTGCTGCCAGGTAACGGTTGCTAAGGGGCGTTACCAAGGTCACTAGGGGCGTGGTTTAAGGAAAAAAGTAGATATTTTGTATTAAGCATAATTGCACGTTTTTTTTTTAAGTATTTATTAGATTTTATAGTGGATCCATGTATGGAAGTAATAAGAAATAATATCAATGGTCAGTGAAATTGGTAGTAAAGTTCAGTCACCTGTAAAATGTAGGCAAATATAGAGTTGAGTGGTAACTGCATTTCTTAAAATGAATTTCTTAGATATTCATTCGGAACAATACAATACAATACAATACAATGCGGTATAATACATTGGAACAATAAACAATAATCCCATTTAGCACCTTATACATTGATACAAAACTACAGAAGTAATCCACATAACGGGCACTTGAATGAATATCTACGCAACAGAATTACGCCGACAGTTACACGGCATCCCTGGTATTCAATGCATAAAAGAGTATTCATATTATTTTATACACGTTTCACGTTATGCAATGTATATAAGTAAAACTCCAGCTACCAAACCAAGTACAGGCTTAATGTTTTACCTTCGAATCCAATCACAAGTCACTTCTGGCATTGATCAACGTCTAGAGTGATGTCTAAGCCAAAGAAAAGTGAGAAGAAAGCAGTATAGATGGAGATCTTTTGGTGTTGCAGATTCCGGAGCGTACTTTACTATAAAGGCTGTAGTTAAAGTGGTGATAGTTGAAGTTACCAGTGGTAGTGTCGCCCTCGGGCCAGCATAATTTTATTATTTCACCGCGAATGGAGCCCCGGCGATAAAAGCGTGGAAATAAATGAAAGAAAAAAAGAATTGAATAAAGAGTGGTAGAAAAAATAAAAATAAAAAAAATTTATAATGGGAGTGGTAGTAGCGTAAAAAGAGTGAGTGAGTGAGTGAGTGAGTGAGTGAGTGAGTCTGAAAAGAAAATCGAGTATCTGGGATGAAGCTGTAGGTTTTAAAGTAGCTCGTGCCACCGCAGGCAATAGTTGTATTAAACCTGAGGCTCGAATTGAATTAGCGTCGACTCGATTACGTCGGTCGCCAGGTATCTCAACCTATCAAGCTTATAACTGCCAATCTTTATATTACCTACAACTTAATCCGGCCCTTTTATCTAAATAATCCCTTTGTTTTCCAAAGGATATCCACTTTGAATATTAATATCCGGTATCTGCGTTACTTTATTTTCTTGGATACTTTGCTTCCTCTATTTTTAGAGAAATCTAACTGGATTGGTCCTCATGACGGAACTTTTGAAAAATTTTACTATATTTCGACTCAGCTCGTCAAGCGGATTCAGAAAATACATATGGTTCAAAAGTTTATATAGCTCATCCCGACGTTACACTCATGAAGAGCTCTTATTTGAGTACCCATTTGCATTTTTGATATATTTTTCATATATACATATATATCACATATATATAATATATATTTTAAAGATATAAGCTCATCCCGATGTTACACTCATCAACAGCTTTCATTTGAGTACCTATATGCACTTTTGATATATTTCACATATATACATATATAATATATATAAATATATGAAATATATGAAAAATTGATGTGAGTACTTAAATGAAAGGTCTCAATGAGAGTAATCTCGAGGTGAACTAATATCATTAAAAATGTCAATGATTCACGAGATACAAGGTAATTTCTTAACTATTGATGATTTTTAAGATATAAGCTCATTCCGATGTTACTCTCAACAAGAGCTTTCATTTAAGTACCCACATGCATTTTTGATATAT
>CAJNRD030001116.1:10109122-10162530 GCA_905319865.3 Cotesia congregata
TTAGCAGGAGGTTTAATTGGGCACTTCCGGCCAAAATTTGAATTTTCAGCAGAAGTGCCCAAACTAAGCCCCAGTTAAAAAATTCTATGAAAATCAAATTTATCGTCTTACCCCAAAATATCTTAGGAAAGACCTAAACAGAGCTGCTTTTAAAAGCGGAACTCAAAATTTCAATTTTAAGAGGTCCATCAAGGAAGTTACATTTTGGCACACCCTAATATATACATATATATATAATATACATAAATATGTAAAATATATGAAAAATTGATGTGGGTACTCAAATGAAAGGTCTCGATGAGTCCAACGTCGGGATTAGCTTATTTCTTTAAAAATGTCAACATTTCACAAGATACAAGGTAATATCTTAATTATGTATTTAAATATAGAGTATTTTTGTCGATTTTTTCAATATCTAAAGTAAAAAATAAGTAGAAACTCCTACATAACGATGAGCAGGGTGTAATAACAAAATGATTAAGCCCTGGTGCTCATAAACAATCGATACAGATCGTGAAAGAGTATATATTATATAAAAAAAGGTCCAAGCAAATCTAGGAATACCTTCCGGTCATAAAACCCGGTAGTCTAGTCCCGATATTCGATATTATCACTGACTCTTATCTCCCATCTCCATCTGGAGCCTGATCCCAGTGGATCACCATACACTACTGTCATCCCCGGGGCATAAAAAAGCCCACCCTCACCCTCACTCCCAGAATAACCTTACCGTCTAAGAATCTAACGAGAGACACGGGTTAGTACCGCTGCTTAGCATAAAATCCCTCCTGTTGGGGGCTGGACCGGAATTATTCGCCCTCGATATCAACACCAGGACATAAAGTACCAGATACCGGCGATGAATCAACCGGGAAAGAGCATCAGGTATATAAACTCGCCTCCCTCTATCGGGAGAAAGATATAAAACCTCAACTCGTAACAGCCCCGCTAGTAGTTTTACTGTTTGTTCTGACTCTAACTCTTTTCTCATCTGTAATGTATTAAAGTTTATAGCTATCTTTGACACTATTACCCAGGAGAAATACACTCTTATATATAAACTAACTGGCTGAGCCGAGGACAGGATCATGGGCCTTAATTTACTCCTTATCGGTCCTCGTAGCCATCGCTGCAGGAGTTTAATTTAAAAAGATCCACGCGAAGTAGTCAAATTTTTAAAACTTCCTGAAAATTTGTAAATTCAATCTACGGAGAGTAATTAATAAGAAAATTAAAAAAATAGTAGGTTTTTGGGAGATTTAATGAAATAATTAGGTTTAAAATTGTAATTTTTACATGAATGGTTATTAATTAATTTAAAAATTAATTTTAAGATAACAAAAGTATTTCTACGGATTATTCTTTAGACGAGGAGGGTATATGGATCTCCTTAAAGGTAATTTTGCCATTTAAAAAATTTTTCTGCGTCGTAAGATAAAAGATAGACCTCCAGATTTCTTAACCGAAAAGTTCTGGGTTCGAATCCTAGCCACATTTTTTTTTTAAATCAGCAAATAAAATTTTATCAACAAACTTTATAATTTTTTGTCAACAATAACGTAATTTTATTTACAAATAATATTAAAAGCGATAAACACGATGATTATATAAATGGGTGATTCTCTGTAAGGACGTCTTAAATCTGTACAAAATTGTCCGAGCAAATTATTTTTGATTTTATTAGAAAAAAAATTAACAAGGGCTACAAAACTATTAGCTTAATCATAATAAATAAACAGCCGATTTAATTTTTGCTTTTTCGATATTTGTGTATCTTTTGTCATATAACATCACAGGGGACTGTTTGCCAGGGGACTGTTTTTTTTTTATCAAATTGAGAAAAATCAAGCAAACTATTTCAATGCATTCAACTTTTTAAGTTCTCAATGAATATTTACATTAATTAGAATAATATTAAGACTTATGGATCGAATTTTATAAATAAATTATAAATAAAAATAGTTGCCAGGGGACTGAGTTTTGAAGTGGCCCAGACACATATTTCCAGCACAAATGGTGCTTTAACACTAAATAAAATGCCGATAAAGCGCTAACAGCCCTATGGTTATTAACTCAAGGCTAGTTAGGTCCTTATAAACCTTACAAAAGGTAAAATAACACGCTGGATTATTTTTTGGCTTTGAACTTCTGGCAGGGTACTGTTCTTAAAATGCCTGGGACAAACTTTGGTTTAATGAATTTAATGAAACAAATTAATTTTCGGTACTTTTTATTGAAGAAGATTGTTAGTTAACTAATTAAGTTTATAAACATTATGGACCAAATTATATATTATGGACAAATAACTTAAAATTTAATCTTAAAGTTTTAATTTTGGAAATGGGACAGCCCAGGGGACTGTTATTTCGGTGGTTTACGAATTAATAGCAAAAAAACCAAAATTTATTTCATTCTAGTTTTCAATGCTCCAAATAGAAATGTTTGTTAACTTTCGTAATAAATTTTTTTTAGTAACAAAATAACAATTTTTCCAATAAAAAAATGCCTGGGACAGCAAAAAGTATCCTTATACAGAGAATCACCCAAATAATAATATAAAGAAAAATTAATGTCTATCCGGCAGTGGCCGGATAGACATTAATCCGTTGATGTAAAATCAAAAATTTTTACTCCATAGCTTACCATCTACACTAATCGTCTTTTAAGTAATATCTAGAGTCATCTCCAGTATCTGGCATGTGGTTGGACTGAACCAACACTGGTATTACCGAGTCACGAGCTTATCTTGGTAACCTTACGATCCAATAAATTTAAAGCCCCTTCATTTCGATTCAGAAATCCCTTCTTCGAGTGGCAAAAGCAATTGATCTCATTTTTGGAATCTGCCCTTTAAGACAGCCTCAAAATTATCTGTGACTTGATCCTTTGTTTATAGTCCAGTGATGATGATGATGATGATGATGATGATGATGATGATGATGATGATGATGATGATGGTCCTGATCGCTGGAGGAGTTTAATATGCAAGGTAGGAATGACTTAAGCCGACTGAGGATCAGCAGTAACCGCTTTTTAAGTAATATCTGGAGTCATCTGGATGTAGTTGTATTTAACCGACACTGGTATTGCCAAGTCACGAGCTCATCTTGGTAACCTTAGGACATATTCCTCTCATTGTGCTGAGACCGGTGGAGCGCGTGCTCGGGAAGTATGCGATGTTAAAGTGAGTTTATTCTCCTATCTTTGCAGAGTCTTCTTTCTATTCCTATTTCTATTCCTATTCCTTGTACCGGGTCTTTTGTCCTCTACTTAAGTCGGAGCTCTATTCTACAGTCTCAGGTCTCAACTCGGGTTCTCGAAGAGTGTGGGGGCTTTGTCTCTGTCGCCTACTCGTACCCGGTTTCTATTCCGTCCGAGTATCTCATCTTTGTAGGGAGTCGTTGCCAACCACACAATAACCACTGGGAAATCAACTATGACTCTGTTAAGATCATGTACCAACATTTCTCGAATGCTTAATCGAGTCGTGTGTCGCTTTTGTACAGAGTACCTGGTTTTATTGCCAGAATCTGAGTTCTATGCTTTTCTTTTTTCTTTAATTGCGAGTTTTTTTCTTAAAAAAACGTGCGTAGTTTTTAGAGAAAAATATTACGGGTTGAATTTTTTATATAATATTAAAAGAATAAGGAAAATTTTTTGTCCAGGATTTTTTAGTGTCATTGCAAAGCTCTTGACTTGAATTTGTGCCTTTTCAAAGTTTCATATCATTCTTACTAATAGTCAATTTATGATGATAAGTATTTAAGCTGCATTCAGAAATTTTCTATCTCTAAATACATAATTAAGAAATGACCTTGTATCCTGAGAACTATTGATATTTTTAATGATATAAGCTCATCCCGATGTTACACTCATCAAGATCTTCCATTTGAGTACCCACATCAATTTTTTATATATTTTATATATATATATTTATATATGAGAAATATATCAAAAATGCAAGTGGGTACTCAAATGAAAGCTCTTGATGAGTGTAACAGCGGGATGAGCTTATATCTTTAAAATATATATTACATAATTAAGAAATGACCTTGTATCTTGTGAAAAATTGACTTTTTTGAAGATATAAGCTCATCCTGATGTTACACTCATCGAGACCTTTCATTTAAGTACCCACATCAATTTTTCATATATTTATATATATTAAATATATTATATAAATGTATATATGAAAAATATATAAAAAATGCAAGTGCGTACTCAAATGAAAGCGCTTGATGAGTATAACATCGGGATGAGCTTATATCTTTAAAATGTATATTACATAACTAAGAAATGACCTGTCTCTAGTGAACAATTGACTTTTTTGAAGATATAAGCTCATCCTGATGTTACACTCATCGAGACCTTTCATTTAAGTACCCACATCAATTTTTCATATATTTATATATATTATATATATGTATATATGAAAAATATATAAAAAATGCAAGTGGGTACTCAAATGACAGCTCTTGATGAGTATAACATCAGAATGAGCTTATATTTTTAAAATATATATTATATATATGTATGTATGAAAAATATATCAAAAATGAATGTGGGTACTCAAATGGAAGCTTTTGGTAAGTGTAACATCTAAATGAGCTTATATCTTAAAAAACGTCAATATTTAAGAAAATACAGTGCAATTTAACAAAAATCACTATTTAATAAAGCAAAATTTCATTTATTTATAGTTCACAAGTCACGGTAGTCACATAGTTGCTAATTTTATTTAATTAAAGGATTTTTTTTAGAAATTAATAAAATACTAGTCTTTAATTTAAATCCCATGTATAAATTTAATTTTGTTAGATAATTTCTCCTCAAAGCAGACAATTTAGATCCGAATGTTATCCTTCATTTCTTAATTCAATTATTCCGGATCAAAGGTAATTTAAAAAAAAATCAAGGGGTTTAAATAAAACGCTGAAGTTTAATGAAACACATGGGTGTATTAAATTATCTGCCATTAGAATGGAATTCATCCGTGATTAAAATTTGAAATTAAAAGGATATTTAATAAAGAATATTTTATATTAAAAAATAAAAAAACTAAATTTATTTATAAAAATAAAAGCTGAATTTATCAGCAATCTAAGTAGAGAGAGTTATCTTACGGGTCTTAGTCTCACCCCATACTATTGTATTACCCATAGCTGCAACAAAGAGTATAGAGGCTGTTGTCTAGAGACTACAGCAATATAGAGACAATATTCCTGATACCGTTATTCCCGGTATCTCAAATACACATCCGATATCCGAGCCCTCGATATTTCCTCGAGCGTTAGAGTTACCAGTCGGCTAGTCAACGATCGTCTGCTAATATAAGTCCTATCCCACGGAGTAGATAGGAGTAGAGTGTACGAATATAAGCCCCGGGCGGCTTTAAATCCTTGAGTACATACATACAATAAAAGTAAACTTACTTTTTCTTTCTGTTGTCTTCCTATTATGCGAGGTATTTAATTAAATTATAATTATGATTGAAAATAAGAGGATGATAAAAGAGGGTAAAAAAGTAGGAAACAATTTAAGTAAATTACATAAAGTGTATATAGGTCAAAGTTGACAAAGATGGATCATGACACTAAAGTGAGTTTAGAAGAGTTTCTCGGTAGTTATAATTAAACTTCTTTAAATGTTTCATTTAGATACTGTATTAACTTTTTAGCGTTTTAATTTTATTATTTAATACAAGACTTAACTTAAACTTTTATAATTTTATTTTTATAAACATTAGTCATTTTTAATTTTATTTGTAGATTTAATAGAAATCTAACTATTGCATTGGTCCTTATGACGGAACTTTTGAAAAATTTTGCTATATTTCGACTCAGCTCGTCAAGCGGATTCAGAAAATACATATGGTTCAAAAGTTTATATATCTATGTGTATATATACGATATAACCGGCCTTGTCTCTTCTCTAACTCCCGCAATTCTATACGGATCTCAATAAAACGTAACATACTCATTCTTAGGACGATTTTCGAGGTTGAGTTCAAAGATCAGCCAAATCGGTCGATTAGTTTAGAAATGAGAGCAATTCAAAAATTTTCAAAAATCGGAAAAATTTTCACTTTTACCCTATTTCCGTGCAATAACAATTAAACGCGATATCATATTTAATTTCTGTAAATTGCATCTGAAAGCTTATTTAACAAGCTTTAATTTGCATACTTATCTATTTTTTTAAATTAAATAGTTTAGGAATGACAGAAATTCAAAAATTTTTGAAAATCACAAAAATTTTCACTTTTACCGTATTTCCGTGCAATAACAATTGAACGCGATATCCTATCAAATTTCTGTAAATTCCATTTGAAAGTTTATTAAGTAAGCTTTAATTTGCATACTTGTATATTTTTCTTAATTAAATAGTTTAAGAATGACAGAAATTTAAATTCTTATAAATCGTCAAAATTTGGAACTTTGACTGTTTCTTTGCAAAATAACTATTGAATGCGATAACTCGTAAAATTTTTGTAAATCGCATCTGAATGCTTGTTAAATAAACTTTAATTTTTAAACTTATTTATTTTTCTAAATTAAATAGTTTAGAAATGTGAGCAATTCAAAAATTTTCAAAAATCGTCAAAATTTCCACTTTTACCATATTTACGTGCAATAGCAATTAAATGCGATATCATATTTAATTTCTGTAAATTGCATCTAAAATTTTATTTAATAAGCTTTAAATTGCATACTTATCTGTTTTTCTAAATCAAATAGTTTAGGAATGACAGCAATTCAAAAATTTTTGAAAATCACAAAAATTTTCACTTTTACCATATTTCCGTGCAATAACAATTGAACGTGATATCCTATCAAATTTCTGTAAATTCCATCTGAAAGTTTATTAAGTAAGCTTTAATTTGCATACTTGTATATTTTTCTTAATTAAATAGTTTAGGAATGTCAGAAATTTAAATTCTCCAAATCCTCAAAATTTGGAACTTTGACTGTTTCTTTGCAAAATAACTATTGAGTACGATAACTTGTAAAATTTTTGTCAACTGCATCTGAAAGCTTATTAAATAAACTTTAATTTGCATACCTCACCATCAGTCTAGATCAAAAATTACCCACCCTCTCAGACAGATCTAATTTTACTTTTTCATTCGTTTTGATGTCATTAATTTTATTGTAACAGAAGTTATATATTATTAATAATATAATTTTATAAAAAACCTGTTTTTTTTTTTTATTTGCAAAATCTACTTTTATTTCTTCTATTTATTCTGAATAAAAAAGAGAAATAATATTTAGAGTAATGATATGCATTAAAAGC
Source organism: Cotesia congregata (assembly GCA_905319865.3). NCBI lineage: Eukaryota > Metazoa > Arthropoda > Insecta > Hymenoptera > Braconidae > Cotesia > Cotesia congregata. The sequence continues at coordinate 10,116,419 of CAJNRD030001116.1, forward strand.
TCCCGGTAATCAAATGATAATTTTTGCCGACATGTTTTTTCCAACTTGGCGTCGGGTGTTCAAGTCATAACATTATAAAGAAAAGGAAAAAAGATTTTTTTTTATATAAAAAAAAAAAAAAATAATAAAATAAATTTTGTTTAGAAAAAATAATATATTTTATATATTGTGATAAAAGCTTCGGGAAACAATTGTCGAGTATTTATTTATAATTAAATGTAAAACTATGAAAAATAAAGGGGAAATAAGACAAAGAGAAAGTACAAAAGAAACCGCGAGGATGAACCGAGTAAATGGAATAGAAGTAGGATGGATGGAAAGACCGAAAGGACAACCTCGGTCCGAGTACATATCTGTGTTCTCATATACATACATTCATATATATAGAAAGAGAGAAAGAGCCTTTGGGAGCAGAGGCTGTAAAGGGTGGATTGCCGTGGAAAGAGTACACTATAAAGTAAAGAGTGGGATGAGTAAGAAACACGCGGAAATGGTGACAGTTCGTGCCGTAGCCATAACAGCGCTGCGAGCAGCTATTTTCCTGCTATGCTCACTCTTTTAAAAGGTTGTCTCTTTGCTTTTCATTCTCTCTTCTATTTCATTCTATTCTTTTTAAGCTCTTTTACTGAGGTCTCTTTTACTTCCTCTTCGCCCGACTTTGTCCTTTCTATCAGCGCTCAACTCGCGACCACCCGAATTACTATCACCAACTAAACTACCGGGGCCCTTTTTACTTTTTTCCTCCACCCTCACTGCATTCCTCTTTACTCCTTTTATGTACCAACGCTTTATGTGTACCGATCACCAGCCGAGATACACCAGCTGAATGAGCAGAAAAAGCTCCAATGAGATTCCACTGAAAAATAACCCCCGGAACTGAAAAACTTTAGATATAGACCCCATTAACGGAATCATCCCCCCGGCTTCTAGCTTCTTTCTGATAATTCACCCCGAGAGAGTGACTGGGCATGAGTCTTGATAAGTCAGCTGATTTTAACAAACAAATAATGATAAACAAGAAGCGTCAGCCTATTAGAAAAATTCACTTGAGTTTATAGGGGAACCGATGTAGGAATTATGGATTCCTATAGTGAATTTATATAAATAGAATAAACATAGACCTTGTAAAAACGTGACTTAAACCAGTGAGTAGCGTAGAAGACTGTCAACCATGAGGTACCGGGTTCAAGTCCATCAGACGCCAGCAGTTTTTTCATTAGATAAAATTGCAAGATCCGTTTTTCAGAATTAATTTCAATCAATACTTAATTAATAGCAATTACTTCATAATTATTTTTAATTTTTTAAATAAATTTTTTTTCGCCTAATATGGGAATCTATGTAGAATCCTACCCTAGATTCCTATATAGGAAACCATATGGGAATCTATCCGAAAACGCCATGTCGAAATCCAGGCTGGTTTCCCATATGGATTTTTTTGATAGGGCACCTTATCAAAAAAATCCACATGAGTTTATATGGGAATCCACATAGGAAAGTATGGATTCGTATAGGAACCCATAGGAATCCATATAGGAAGTATGGATTCCCATAGGAATCCACATGGGAGCCTGTGGATACATGGATTCCTATATGGGAAATCCACATAGGAAATATGAATTTCTATAGGAATCCACATAGGAACCTGTGGGTTCATGGATTCCTCTATGGGAAATCCACATCGGAAGTATGGATTCCTACTGTGAATTTATATAAGTGGAATAAACATAGACCTTGTAAGAATGTAACTTAGGCCAGTGAGTAGCGTAGAAGACTGTCAACCATGAGGTACCGGGTTCAAATCGATCAGACGCCAGCAGTTTTTTCATTAGATAAAATTACAAAATCCGTTTTTCAGAATTAATTTCAATCAATACTTAATTAATAGCAATTACTTCATAATTATTTTTAATTTTTTAAATAAATTTTTTTTCGCCTAATATGGGAATCTATGTAGGATCCTACCCTAAATTCCTATATAGGAAACCATATGGGAATCCAGGCTGGTTTCCCGTATGTATTCCATTCTTTTGATAGGAAGCAGATTTTAACAAACAAATAATGATAAACAAGCGAGAAAAGCTTAATGCCAGTGACTTTATGAGGATTCATTGGAGCCTGTCGTCAAAAAACCTTTAACGGGCTTACACCTGTTTGGAACACGTTTCAATTAATCTCAATGTCAGCCGCAAAATGATGAAGATATATCGCGATGTATCCGCAAGCTGACCGGGCTATAATCGAACTGCTGGTACTCGTATTGCTCCAGCATGTACATATATGTACCACAAGCAACTACCAACCTCGGGGTCTCTCTTGTTGTGTTGTTCGTGTTATACTGACAGTGGTTTATAATCCGACGTGTAATATCACGTAGCCTTTGCCTTTGAGTTAGTTTGACTTGCGGTATTTACCGGGCTAAGGCTTCTTTTTATGATACAGACCCGAACGACGAGTTTTAATTCGGATTTCTGGTTTATTTAAAACCTTTTTCGCGGGTAATTAACCGAGATACCCGGATAAAGAGTACTTTAAGGGGAATTATGCCTGTTAAAAGTTTAACGGGATATTCTCTATACTTCATTACGGTATTTAATTATTTTTAGGAAATAATTAATTTATATTTTGTTAATTATTAACACTGATTAAGAGTCAGAAGGTAATTACAAAGAGAATTTTTTTTGTCTAAATTAAAACGTTGAAATAAGAATTAAAGTTTAATTTAAACTTTTTCCAAGTAATTATTGAAGAAGAATTGTTGGGAGGAAAAAAAAGATTTATATCTGTTCGACAGTCTTAATTATTTATCTGTAATTTAAAATTAAGGAGGCGGAAAAATAATTCAGTAAGCTTCTTTAATTAAAAGTTTCAATCCACTCAAGAAGGAGAAGGTTAGTCAGATTTACCACTAAAATGAATACGAGGAAAAAAAAATAAAGGAGAAATGTTTACCGGTCGAAAACCGCTGACGCCATTAGCCGATTGCCCGGTAGTCTGCCTAGTGATCGCGTAACTCAACTAAAAAAGGGCCAAAAAGTACTTATAAAATAAACTAATGGTTAAAAGGCACTGAAATCTCCCTAAAATTCTCAAGCACTTTGAACTTTTAACTTTTGACCTGTCCATTGTAGTTGAACCGAATGTAAAGTGATTTGATAGGTCAGCGAGCACGGTTATATACCAGCAGATTGAAAGCGCCGTAGGCAGTTGATGAGTTGAAGTGAACAACTAGATCCATCCCAATCTGGTCTTTCGTCTCTGGAGCCTGGTCCACGGCGGTATGCTCTAGTGCCTAGTACCTAGTACCTGTACTGGTTCTAACCACACACAACTGGTTGGTAACTCGGGAACTCCCAACTTGAGCCAACTAATGTGCATATGGCGCAAGGACAACCCCATTTGAAGACCGAAATTGCCGAGATTAGGAGGGTTACCTTCTGAATTTCCATTAAGTGTAACAGGAAATGGAGAGCCGGTCCTCATCCCATCTTCCAACCTGGTCCAACGTGATTCTATCTAGAGTGTAGTTTGCCGTAGCTTCTGGGCCTCGAGGATTCTTGTTGTTGTTGTTGTTGTTGTTACTACAGCAAGCCTCCTTGCTGTCGGTTCGTTGTTTATATCTCCGAAAGGATTCAGCTACACAGTGTTCAGAGTCTTCTTTGCCGACTCCGTCTCTTACTATTACTGGTTGGCTCAATATCATGTACCACCACAAAACCGGAATGCACATGGATTACAAGTTGTATTAATTACGAGCAACATGTATACGTGTTGGTTAAGATTTCAAATCCAGGTACCCACTATAACCAAGTCGTGATCAACTCCGGTGGGAAACTTGTACTCAGCTATACTACCACCACTAACACCAGTAACCTCTTCTCTATTCGCTGTGTCTGCTGTGAATCAATGGGTTTTTAAATACTCCTAATTATTGCAAGAACTTCTCACATTAACTTGCAATGGTAAGCCTATATAAAAAATCCATATGGGGAAACCAGCATGGATTTCCACATGGCGTTTTCGGATAGATTCCCATATGGTTTCCTAGATAGGAATCCAAAGTAGGATCCTACATAGATTCCCATATTAGGCGAAAAAAATTTATTTAAAAAATTGAAAATAATTATGAAGTAATTGATATTAATTAAGGATTAATTGAAATTCATTCTGAAAAACGGATTTTGTAATTTTATCTAATGAAAAAACTGCTTGCGTCTGATGGACTTGAACCCGGTACCTCATGGTTGACAGTCTTCTACGCTACTCATTGGCCTAAGTCACGTTCTTACAAGGTCTATGTTTATTCCACTTGTATAAATTCACTATAGGACTCCATACTTTCGATGTGGATTTCCCATACAGGAATCTATGAACCCACAGGTTCTTGCGTGGATTCCTATATGAATCCATACTTCTTATGTGGATTCCCATATAGGAATCCATGTATCCACAGGTTTCCATGTGGATTCCTATGGGAATCCATACCTCCTATGTAGATTCCTATGGGTTCCTATACGAATCCATACTTTCCTACGTGGATTCCCATATAAACTCATGTGGATTTTTTGATAAGGTGCCCTATCAAAAAAATCCATAGGGGGAACCTGTGGATTTCCCATACAGGAATCTATGAACCCACAGGTTCTTGCGTGGATTCCTATATGAATCCATACTTCTTATGTGGATTCCCATATAGGAATCCATGTATCCACAGGTTTCCATGTGGATTCCTATGGGAATCCATACCTCCTATGTAGATTCCTATGGGTTCCTATACGAATCCATACTTTCCTACGTGGATTCCCATATAAACTCATGTGGATTTTTTGATAAGGTGCCCTATCAAAAAAATCCATATGGGAAACCAGCCTGGATTTCCACATGGCGTTTTCGGATAGATTCCCATATGGTTTCCTATATAGGAATCCAGGGTAGGATCCTACATAGATTCCCATATTAGGCGAAAAAAAATTTATTTAAAAAATTGAAAATAATTATGAAGTAATTACTATTAAATAAGTACTAATTGAAATCAATTCTGAAAAACGGATTTTGTAATTTTATCTAATGAAAAAACTGCTTGCGTCTGATGGACTTGAACCCGGTACCTCATGGTTGACAGTCTTCTACGCTCCTCACTGGCCTAAGTCACATTCTTACAAGGTATATGTTTATTCCACTTATATAAATTCACTATAGGAATCCATACTTCCGATGTGGATTCCCATATAAACTCATGTGGATTTTTTAAATAGAGGCAGCAATTGAAGCAAATAGAGGCGGGGGATAGGAAGAAGAGTTTAATCGTAAAATGACGAGTAACACTGATGTGTGAAAGTTTTAGTAAAATAATAGCAGACCTCAAGTGAAACACAGTTCCCGGGATGTTGCTATAAAGCTCGACGTGCTAAAGCATGATCGGTATTCACATCACCCCTTTACGTCCTTCTATTCCCGTCCGAGTGGAAGAGCAATACAGCTACTAGTTGGAATACAAGCTAAACCGAAAACCCGTTGCGCCGGAACCCCTGTCAAAAGTTTCTGAATAGCGAGTAAAATAATTTTGTGGGTTCCGAATGTAAGCGTATATTTCGTAATCTCCTTTACAAGTGGATGTGTGGTGTAGAAAGACACAGAGACACAGAGACAGCTTCGAGTATGTTGGTATGCTTAGCATTAAAACGTGTTGGTATAAACCAGGGTAGTAAAGTTAAAAGCAAACCCAGAGAGTTCGAACAGCATGGCAATAACGAACGCCACAACTTTCCTCGATTCACACCGGAGAATTATTGGTAGCGCTTTGCATCCAATTAAAGGGACTATCCTCATGGATACCGTAATCCCGAGGTATCGTCATGTGATCTAACTTCTCTTATACAAACATTCAGCTTCATTTTTTATTTTATCCTCTCTCTCTCTTCTTTTTTTGGTTTTATTTTTGATGGAAGAAAAAAAAAGAGACTCTATTCACACACCTTGGTTTAATTTCGTCGGTTTGGATAATGTTGGATGAAAGCTAAGCCAATTTCACTGGAGTAATTGTCAAACTCAAGGCGGTGGGAACAAACTTGTCCATATTATAATTATAATAATAATTCATTTGAATGGAATACCGCGAAATTAACTCGGATAATTATATAGCGGGAAATCGAGCCAGCTAATCTAGATTTTTAGCAAAGTAGGACATTTTCCATTCCATTTCAATGTCTCCAGTTATTATTTTATTTTATTCTCAATTGAATGTTAATTACTGTCCAGCAGTAGGAGAGAATAGAAGGTGGCAAATTCACATCAGCCGTCAGAAATTGCTGGATAGGGGAAAAGGTAATTAAATAAAGCATTAATAAATTAGCATATTAACGAGAATAGTGCTTCGGATAACCGAGACTTTGTTTTGGTTGGAGATCCCAGACTTAGAGCCAACCAGTCAGCTAAAATGGGATTTGTCCCTTCGGTTGATGGTAATCGAACAAAATATTGTAGATGTGGAAGGGTACTATCACACTATCATACTAGTTCTGGTTAATCTTATTAGTCTTATTCTTCGGACATAAAGCTGAAGCTGAAGCTGAAGCACCGAACCCCGTTCGGGTTCTTTGACTCTCTTCCGCGTCTCTCATTCTATCATCCTCGGGTTATTTATCCCCAGCTGGAGCTCTGGTACCTGTTAGAGATTACTACCCATCTCATTTTATTTATTTTAACTCAATCCGTGCTGCAACCTGTTTTATCTCATCCCTCGACTGAATTCGCATCTTTTTCTCAATCCAACCAATCATCCTTATTTCATAATAATGATCATCATCATCATCATTATTATCATCATCATCATCATCATCATAGTTCCTCTTGGAGTTCTTTACACTTTACCCGAGGGAACGTCGATCCAATGGACACTATACTGATTGATGTAATAGTTGTATCGACTATTGACTCTATCGTCGGTAGTTGGAGGTTCGAGCTCTAAAAGTTGTTCTGGTTCAGCTCAGAGAAGAAACTTGCTAATGTATGTGGGAGAGCCGGTGTTTCTCGGTGGACCCGTATCTGTTCTATGACCACGGGTCGTGACCCACAAGCTGCCGTCTAGCAAAGCTCCGCCTTCTCATACAATCCAAGTCCTCACGATCTTTCTACCGCATGTCTGTCTGTTCGTCCGTCCTTACGCTGGAAAGGTCTTTCCTCATTTTATTTCCATCCTTCAGTCTCTTCACCGCAACAGCAAAAGTCTACACTGACCAACAAATCGAATCCTTTTTCGTAAACTTTCCATCCGCAAAACCTCCGCCAATTTCTAAGCTTGAAAATTAAACCAGAATCTGGACCTTTAACCTTAAACCTTAAACCTCTACACTAGAATTCACCTTATAGGGTTCCTTTTATATTCCAAGTATCGTTTTGTCAAAGTTACTGCTCAAGTTCTTATAAAACCCGAATACTGGCCAGTGACGCAGCTGTCGTGACAATAAATTGTAACACACATGTCTTGCACACTAAAAAAACACCCAACAGCTTGTCCAGTCATTTTTGTTTATTGTTTTCTTTAGCCCTTAAAGAAAACTTTCGTCAGTTTAAAACTCATTAAATTTTTTTATTTTACTTTTTTTACAACCAGATCTTGTGTTAATTGACTTTTGCAAAAGTTTATCACGTATTATTTGAAATCTTGACGTATTTAAGGCATTCATTAGATCGAATAAAGGAATTTTCCTGGTTTCTGGGTAAGTCTGATGGAAAAGGAAGTCAAAATATAGAAAAAGGGACGGAAAAGAATGAAACGAAGCGTAAAAATAAATGCGACACTGGAAATAATATTGCAAACATACGGTAGCGGCAATCAACGGGGGCTCGCGACTACGGAGCTTACTGGAGAGACGACTTGATTTACGAGATAAAGTGAAACGACGCGAGAAGAGCTCTGAAAGACAAATAAATCAAAAGCTGGAGTAAACTAACAGAAAGATAAAAAAATTATATAGATTTTTATGTTTAGCTATTGGAAATCTGGTTAAATTAGCTAAAAAGTATATTATAATAATAATAATATGGTAGTGTAAGTGCTGATTTTGTTTGAAAGTCTTGGACAGTGACTGATGATTTAGATAATTTATAATTTATAGTATAAAAAAGGAAAGGGTGAATGAAATAATTCATTTTTTATTAAGTCGGATAGAATTTTCCGGTTGCTTTGAAATGGATCCTTTATATTCGGAGATCGAAAAGGAGAAAGGGAGAACATTTTTCACCACCTGCCGGTGAATGTCAAGACGCTTTGGGAATAGAGATGGGAATAGATTATTGATTAAGGTCCTCTAACCGCCCACCTCCTACCTCCTACCTCCTAGCGGGGTCTCTTTGGTTTCTGATGGAGCGAGTGAGTGAACGAGTTTGCCTTGTCATCCTCCGGCAATTTACAAAATCCTGGAGGGCTTGCCAGGATTTGGTCCTCCGTAACCACCCATGCTAAATCAATTAAAACCGACGTCTTGTTGATATAACTTTACGTACACAAATTTACGATGTTTGTTATTGTAATGATGACCTAATCGAAAAAATGGGAATCCACATCAGAAGTATGGATTTCTATAGTGGAAGACTGTCAACCATGAGGTACCGGGTTCAAGTCCATCAGACGCGAGCAGTTTTTTCATTAGATAAAATTACAAAATCCGTTTTTCAGAATTAATTCCAATAATACTTAATTAATATCAATCACTTCATAATTATTTTTAATTTTTTAAATAAATTTTTTTTCGCCTAATATGGGAATCTATGTAGGATCCTACCCTGGGTTCCTTTATAGGAAACCATATGGAAATCTATCCGAAAACGCCATATGGAAATCCAGGCTGGTTCCCCCTATGGATTTTTTTGATAGGGCACCTTATCAAAAAAATCCACATGAGTTTATATGGGAATCCACATAGGAAAGTATGGATTCGTATAGGAACCTATAGGAATCCACATGGGAACCTGTGGATACATGGATTCCTATATGGGAAATCCACATAGGAAATATGAATTTCTATAGGAATCCACATAGGAACCTGTGGGTTCATGGATTTCTGTATGGGAAATCCACATCGGAAGTATGGATTCTTATAGTGAATTTATACAAGTGGAATAAACATAGACCTTGTCAGAACGTGACTTAGGCCAGTGAGTAGCGTAGAAGACTGTCAACCATGAGGTACCGGGTTCAAGTCCATCAGACGCGAGCAGTTTTTTCATTAGACAAAATTACAGAATCCGTTTTTCAGAATCAATTTCAATTAATACTTAATTAATAGCAATTACTTCACAATAATTTTTAATTTTTTAAATAAATTTTTTTTCGCCTAATATGGGAATCTATGTAGGATTCTACCCTGGATTCCTATATAGGAAACCATACGGGAATCTATCCTCAAACGCCATGTGGAAATCCATGATGGATTTTTTTGATAGGGTGGAGAACCTAATGGACATTGGGTGGCCATAATTGAAAGTCAACCTTAAACTCGACGGGCATTTTTTGGCAATAAACTCGATTACAGCGTTGGAATGAATTCAATGCATAAATTAACGCCCGACGGTACAATAAACAGATAAATAACTTTTGGATAAACGAGCTTTGGAATAGTTAGCAGTAAATTTAGAATAAAAATAACAGGCTAAAAAAGGCTAGATCAGTTGTGAGTTGTGACGGCTTCCGCGTTATGGAGAGCCAGGCTGATATCTGTCGAGTTTAAGTAATATAACAGTATTCTGGGCGTTTGATACTGAGTTTCCTGCATATCTTGGTGAGCTGAGACGTGACTGGATCCTAAGGAGAGGAAAAAAACACCGATCTGCAGTATCTAGGAGAATAAAATACTTTCTGAAGGTCAAAAAGTATGTTAAAGAATAAGGAAGAGATCTAGATGATGAAGAAGAAAGCAAGAGAGTAAAGGACAGTGAGTTAAATTGATCCGTTTCCCTTTTCTTGCGTTTATTCTTCTTTTGTTGGTCTTGTTATTCGGCGTGGTATTGCCGCGGCTGAGGAGAGAAGACGTTGAGAATGAGAATGAGAAGATAGACATCAAAGATAGACAACAATAATACACCAAGAGTAACAACGAGTCACGTGCGTTTGCTGTAAAAAAGATTAAAAAACCCACTGGCTTTATTATTTCTTGTGGCGAGTCGAGTGATCTCTCGAGAAAAGAGTCTACAAAAAAGGAAGAGCTGGATGGAGGATCGGGGATCGGAGATGGGGAATGAGCACAACGGGGAAAAATAATAAAAAAGAATGACAAGAAGGACGTAATGGTGAAATGAAAAAGAGAGTGAAAAGTAGATGACTGAAGGCTCCAGCTCTGGCTTAGGTAATGCCTCAGTGAGGAAGAGAGAGAGAGAGAGGGAAAATACGATGAAGATGAGGTGGAGAACCTCGAGTGGCAGACTTGGCGAACCCGGCACAGCTATCCGCCTCTCTCGAGTAGATTGTAGAAAAATGAGACGCCGGATGAAAAGTAAATAAGGATTGGACGAAAGAGTGAACCAGCAACCAGCTGGGGTGGTTGGGTATATAAGGCTATAAGATCGAGCATTCTGCTTTCTTGCTCTGTCGTGCTTTTATTTTCCTCGTCGAGTTCTTCCGAGATCTTCTTATCATCTTATCGCTCATTTTATAGGTACCGGTGCTTTGTTACATTTTGTACACGATTATTCTCATCCAGGGCCTTTAATAACCATCTATTTACATTAGCTGGTTTTGAGTCGACACCCACAGTGCAGAAAGGGCCATTTTATACTGGTGGGACATTTGACTCTGGAATTCCGTCAATTATATATAATTATGTGACTGAAACTTATACCATAGTAAAATTTATCTTATAATATAGAAGAATAACTAATTAACAACATCCCTTTGTCAATAACCTCGATTACTTTTTAAGTTTCTCGTAATTATCATTTGACTGAGTGTGACTGGTGGGACTAAGAAAAATCCTTCTCTCTTACCAAAGGTATACTTAATATCCAATTTCAGTTTGACCATTAAACTTTCAAAAAATACTTCCCTCTCAATAAAAAATTTATCCTACAAACATTCAATATTATAAAAGTATGAAGAATTAGACTGATTACCTCCGTAGAAACAATTAAAAAAAATTTTTTTATTGTCACTGGTGGGACAGGCATTTGTGACTGGTGGGACAAGTACAAAATGTCTGCATAAAGTTGTTTATTAAAAAGACTTTTATATTATTTCAACCTTAGAAACATTATTGTTTATATACTTAACTATAAATTATTTAGGATAATTAGAAAAAAACTAATTAAAAAACACAAATAAAGGATTTAGCATGCTGACAACACGATCTTGATAAACTTAGGTGTTAATTAATAACGAACATAAACAAAATTTGTTCTTAAAACTATAATAATAAATATGTTAGTTAATAACAAACATAAAATGAATTTGTTCTTAAAACTATTATAACAACATTTGACCCGGATACAAGTTAGTACAGCTGAAAAGTTACTAGAAGAGAAAAATCGATTTTCGTATTGATTAAAAAAAATTTTCTTTACAAATTAGTAAAATATAAACTTTTAATAATAAACTAGCAACCTTGCAGTCACTATGTGACTGCCGTGACTAGTGAATTATAAATAAATAAAATTTTGTTTCATTAAATAATGAATTTCGTTAAATTGCACTGTACTTTCTTAAATATTGGAGTTATTAAAGATATAAGCTCATCCCGATGTTACACTCATTAAGAGCTTTCATTTGAGTACCCACATGCATTTTTCATATATACATATATATATATAACATATATTTTAAAGATATAAGCTCATCCTGATGTTACATTCACTAAAAGCTTTCATTTGAGTAGCCACTTGCATTTTTGATATATTTCTTATATATACATATATATAATATATATAAATATATGAAAAATGGATGTGGGTACTCGAATAAAAGGTCTTGATGAGTGTAACATCGGGATGAGCTTATATCTTCAAAAATGTTAATAGTTCATAGAATACAAGGTCATTTTTCAATTATGTAATATATATAATATATATTGTAAAGATATAAGCTCATCCCGATGTTACACTCATCAAGAGCTTTCATTTGAGTACCCAGTTGCATTTTTGGTATATTTTTCATATATAGATATATATAATATATATATAAATATATAAAATATATGAAAAATTGATGTGGGTACTCAAATGAAAGGTCTCGATGAATGTAACATCGGGATGAGCTTATATCTTTAAAAATGTTAATAGTTCAAAAGATAAAAGGTCATTTCTCAATTATGCATCTAGAAATAAAACATTATTGATTGTTCAGCCTAAATAATTTGCAATGACATTAAATTTACCACATAACAATCATCTTATCCTTTGCTGGTGCAGTAGTAATAAGTGTAATGTAAAATAAACACACATGGCTAGCAAGGGGGGTAGGATGGTGAAGATCTGGCAGGGCGATAGCAAATCTTGGAATACCGTCGAGTCAGCATAGTTATTTCAGAGAGCCCGTAGGAACAAAGACCGACCTTTCGTGACATGATATCGAGGACAATGAGGCCATGAAAAATTGCCAGCATCGCACAGAACACTCAACACTCTACACTTTGCACTCACTAGAAGCTGTATCTGCATCTACTTCTGGTTCTATCTTTATCCTCGGATATGCTGGTTCGCATTCGCGAGTGTTGATTCAAAGAGCTGTTGGCTGTTCGATGTTGGCCAGCTCTGCTCCGATCCTATTATATTGGAATTGACGAATTTCTGGGTTGAGAGACTCATTCATCCGAATGACCATTGTACTCTTTGCTTTTCTCTCAAAAGTTAGCACACAGGGAGTTATAACACATCGAGCCGATGCTACTGCGTACAAAGATTTTATTGCGTTTTCACGTTCAAGTGATTTACCGTGTGAATATTGTTTTAGTGGCTAATTTAATATCATTTATATCTCATATTTCCTTTGTTTTTAGTTTCATCATTTTTACCCGCACAATTTACAATCATTATTATTATTATTGTTTTACATTTACGATTGAGGTATCATAAAATAAATTTAAGTGATCAACAGTTATTTTTAAATTTTTATCAAAAATTTTTCTTATTCCTCAAGAAAATAACTGAATCGTTTATTTGAGAAACCCCATAAGTCAGAAATATTAAATTTTTCAGGAGAAGCAAAAAACATTTTTCTCGGTTAAGTTTGCATTAACATCATGAACCAATGACGAATAATAATAATGTTAGTATCCCGAAAAAATATTCGAGCATGAAAAAATTTAATTGTTAATTACTACTATTCATAATAATGATTTGAAGTTGATTGACTTATAGGGTTTCTCACCGAAACGAACAAAATAGTAATAAAATCATTAATTTATTAATTTTTCTCCGTCAATCATTTATTATATTTATATATCTCTAAAAATGTCAATAGTTCACAAGATACAAGGTCATTTCTTAATTATGTATCTAGAGACAGAACATTTCTAACGTCACTAAATTTAACCATAAAAACGCATTTTATCTTATAAATACACTGGCCAAAAATTTTGCTAATTCTCTTAATAATATAAATTAGGACTAAATTATAATGAATTAGAGAAATTTTTAAAATTTAGTCATTTTTCCATTTCGCACGGAATGCCCCGTAAATATAACAAAGTGAGTATATTGTCGAGTGATTTGATGAAATTATCTCTGAATAATGAAACAATAAAAATAGCTCTGGTTAAACAAAGCCTTTGAAATAGCTTGAGAAATTTAGCATCTGGCATTCTAACACTTTATGCATCGGCGAGTCGACAATCATCGGTGCAAGAAGAAACAACGACGGGAGCAGGAGATCTATTATGGAGTCTGCCGCTCTATATCTCGGGTCCTCTTTAGTAGCAACGAGCAAGCATTGAGGATTCGTGCTAGAGAGAGGAGACACTGGTTGGGTTTTCTCGTGGGAATTTGTGCACGCGGACCAGCTGGACGATCGCCTTCATCTCTCTCAACTCCACTCCTTTAAACGCGTACCACTGAATCCCATTGCCTCTCAACTGGCATCTACTTACTCCCCCTACTTGCTATCGGTACGTTTCTCAGCCATACCGACCAACAGGGACATACATATACCATATAACATATAGATACTCTTGTTCAGTTATTCAGTTCTTCGGTTCCTCGGTGCTACCCACCATCATCCAAATCCAAATGTTCTATGTTTTATAGTGGTTATTTATTCACTGGTCGTTACCGTGGAAAAATCAATATCATCCAACTACCGGAGAGTTGAGCGCTAAAATTTTCATGTTATAGTTATAACCGACAATATTTGGAGAACGGCCAACTCTAGGAGGATCCAATGGACAGTGGTCAGCGGTCACTACGAGTACCAGTTCATAGATGCAGCCCATCAACAATCCAGACTCGAGTCTAGACTCCTGAACTGACGTTCCTACTGGACTTGCTCACCAAACTCATCATTTTATTCCTCTCAAGGGTCTATAGAAAAATCTTTACTTTTGAAATAGGATGTACGTGCATTCCTGCTAAACCAGAATCCATCTATTGCCAGCTAACCCCATTACCCCGTTACACTTTTTATTCTATTTATTATTAAATCCATCGCAATTTTATATTCCCAGCCTTTTTGAAAAAAAATAGTCAAGCGTGTTCCGTTCTGAAGAATATCACTTGATTGGATTTAAAAATGTTATTATTTTATTTTCTTATTAAGGAGCACAACCGGTGTTTTCGAGGTTTTTGACAAAGAGATGTTGTTAATTAGTTATTCTTCTATATTATAAGATAAATTTTACTATGGTATAAGTTTCAGTCACATAATTATATAAAATTGATGAAATTCCAGAGTCAAATGTCCCACCAGTCACTATGGAATGCCCCTGTAAGCTATCGAAATATGAAAAAAAATCGATTTTTTGAAAATTTCCACTGGTTGTGCCCTTTAATCATAATTGAGACGGGAATAAATATCCTTGTATAAAAAAGTGAGTGTTAACATAAACACGCGTGAACATGCCGTTAAAATGTGACATTTACGGGCAGTTGCTCTCAATTATTGTCCCCGTTACACTTCCGCGGGCCAGTAAAACCGTTGTTTAGGTTAGCTTCCCCAATATTCGACATCCTCGTGACCATTCTCGCCACTATCATCCACAATAGCCTTTAGTTTCAATTTAACTCGACAACTCATCTATCCAAGTGTGCCACTGACTGGTAACTGGTCAATATCAATACCAATAGAACACCAAGTGCTGAAATGTCCAGAGATACCGACAAACCGCAGTCTTCCATTAAATCTCACTTTAGTATCTTCATTAAAATTTAGATATATACCTTCTCATCAATAATAAACATCAACAATCCTTTTTATTGCAATAGTTATCTCGGAAAATATTTATATTTCTATTCTTTCAAAGTACTGGAGTAAATATATCCTCATTCCATACCTAAGAGAAAAAAAGCTCGTCGAGAATTCTTCGCCGGGGATATTCATTTTTATAGTGTACCGTGTAAATATTGGCATAAGTATATCACGGGTCAACGAATTTCTCTCATTCGTCTGGATATGTTTGGTCACGGATCAGACAGAGTCCTCTCTGGCTCCCTTTCCCTTCTCGAAGTGAAGTATCTCAAACTCTGTAACTCCGGGTGCTGGAATAGAAGCTCTTGGTTGAGGCTAAGGGGCCAGATTCACCCTGAAGCTGAAGAAAGACAGCCAGATGTTGAATTTACGCTGGAGGTCTACATTCTCTATAACGGGACAAGGATAGCCTCAATACCGCCATATTGTGCGACTATCGAACGTTTCATTTGTTTGCCCGTACCCCGGAGGTATCGGACCCGAATACGTGCCAGGACAGCTCGGGTGAAACAACTAATGGAACTAAAAAGCAATCGGATCAACCCCAATCAGCTCACACTGTCCCTCGATTAAATTGTTCATTTCAATTTATACAACCAGGATTATTATCAAATTTAATGTATTTAACTGAAAATGGCTGTTCTACTTAGAGAAAAAAAGCAGCAGATATATCCATAGTTGATGATTGATTTTCCAACAATACATTTTTTGTACTGTAGATTGTGATGAAACTTTTGAGTAGTTAAACTTGGTAATTGGCTCTTCCATTTAATAACACCCTCGTCTAGATCCAACTAAACACCAATATAATGTACATTAAAACGGGTGAGCAAGTTAAGCTTTTGATGGAGGTCGACGATCGGCTATCTATCTACCCAGGAGAAATTATCCCGGTCCGTAGACCAGCTCAAAGTTGACGATCGTTACTCTGAGGATCAGACATCTTCCCACCTCCGGCGTTATTGATTCCATCGACATCAGCATCAGCATCATTATTATTATTATTATTATTATTATTATTATTATTTATAAACCTTCATTATAAACTGTAGATTGAAGCGCTTGCTGAGAAAGCTTCAACAATGCACACATCTGAAGAATTTTTGAGTGTATGCACTAATTTAATACAAGCATAACGTTTTGAACGTTTAAATTAAAACGTCAGTTTAACGTATTGGACGTAAAAAATATAGATTCAAAATTTTCAAAAAAGAATAAATTCAACTGTTTTGAAAAAAAATATATGATCCATAGTCAAAATCAAAAGTTACTAAGATCGTTATTCACATACTTAAAATTATCTTTCTAGTTGATCATTTGGCGGCTGATAGACTCTTTTTAAAAGAAAAATGAGCTTGATAGCTTCTAAGGCCAAATTTTCTAGCTGTGAAAGTACCCAAAGATACTCCAAGTACCACTGGTTCTTAATTAAATACTTGGTAGTCTTCTTAAACAGCCATATACCTTCGAAAAAAAACATTTTGGAAAGCATTCCACAAGTTAAAAATTCGGACTAAGTATTTTTATCGGATGGTAGAATTTAAACCAAAAAACTAAAATTCTGTCTAGCAGAATTGAAAAAACAGTCGTACTTCCGTTTAAAAGCATCTAGTTATCTGAATAGTTCTGATATTACTAATTTTCACTCCTTATCAGTTTAAATCGGTTCAACTAACGTTCAAATAACGATTTTAACGTCCAATACGTTGAACTTACATTTTTAACTTCTAATACACTAAATGTATCCAGAAATTTAATACAAGCATAAGCAACAAAGGAAAAATAGTACCGTTTGGAATGAAAGAAATGCGTGAGTTGGGGTCATGCTCTTGAGTAGGAGCGGATTGGAGGGTTTCTCTCATATCGTTATCGTCTGGTTACACATCCCAAGGCATTTGCCTGGCTAATGGATAGACGGAAACATACATAAGCATATAAGTAAATATATCCGACGACAGTGGATGCCCGATTACGTTTATTGAGCTACCTGGATAACGATCCGGCGCCTAACTCGCAGGCTAAGCTTTGACCAACTCCGCCGTGGGAAATGATACTCTGCAATCGACTATCCAGTTGCCTTCTGCATTGGTTCATTATTAGGCAATGACTCGCCGGGGTTCAGTCAACCGACGATTTCTCCCGTTTGCACAAACATACCCACCATACATCAATATATATGTATTCCAATTCCAATCTGGACGGACATGTATCTCAGTATCAGCTTCTGAGTAATTGAGTTACTCAATGATAAGCTTACGATCACTCATCTTATAATGAAATTAATTCCCGTCGAGCTGCAAAAAGTAGTCCTTTATTGTATCTAAATGATTCTCCGGTTTTTTGTCATCTATTTGAAGGAACTGACAGGCATTGGCAGCGTTGGGGTTTTGTTTTAAAAAGCAATGCGTGTCGCGTACACGTCAGCTTCCGGATCCACTGGAAAAAACGTCCTCGATATCAATCCTTGACAGGGAAGAAAATGGCTGCAAAAACCATAAAAAAAAAAAAAAAAAAAAAAAAAAGAAGATACTGTCCTCCTGCCGGCTGCTGACTGCCGAGCGATCCCACCCGGATCAGAATCAAAAGAAGGACAAGAGGATGGATCTTTCTCATTCTGTCTTCTGTCTCTGTCCGGTCTCTTCTTTAGTAACTTTTTAAGAAGTCACGACAAACTCACGGGGAGTCGTAACACAATGGGTTTTTCCAACCCCTGTCATCTCTTCTAGCTTCTACAGCATCAACAACAGCACCAACAACAACAACACGACATCTACTACTGCTACAACTTCTACTACTACTACTAGTATCAGTACATTCTCTGGTAGGTGATCGTCCTGGCCTTTAGTCCCTTCGAACCTTTAGTCGGCTTTGTATTGTCTCAATGCCTTTCGGTTCCTAAAGCAACACACTGCCATTAATTTAACCTCAACGAGTTTATCCGTGGCATTATAACATTGGGTACACGTGAACTGAGTTGGATAGCGGATACTAGATAGCGGATGGTCAGGTCGTGCCGGGTATAAAGAGTCACCCATTCCTCAACAGATCCATAGGGATACCTATACTTGTGAACCCAAGACCTGGAACCTGAAACCTGGAACTTTGGATGGATTTTTTATTTATTCTTCAGCAAGTTTTGCTGTCACTATTACTGCAAGTGTGACTATCACTATGAGTAAGGGTCTGTTGGTAGTTAATAGCCATGGTGAGATGTTATAAGATAAGAGAGAGGCCAGAGCTGCGTGCTAATTCGACACGTAGGAGTCGATATGCCGGGTGATAATAATATTCCATTACACTCGCCGCAAGGCCGTACATCAACCGTCGTACTACAGCATACTCGCTCGTCACGCTCGTCCCTTTGCCACCAATCCAACATATATATATATATATATATATATACACATATATATGTACCCAAGCTGGTACCAGTTGCCGGGATGCCTACGATAGGATCTACATGAGGCGTTAATTACGTACCGTCCTACCAAGTTACACTGCCAGTAAGTGTAATATCTCTCGCTCATTCTCGGGGAGAGTACTTCTTTTGGTTATGCTGACTCTGGTAGAAGATCCTGGCACACAACATACAGCATGCAGCATACAAGCCAATACCCATGGATATAACCAATAGCCAGAGTAGCGTAACCACATCCGATTACCCTTCTTCTTTCTTCATTAGTTTATTTGTCCGTGAGCTTGGATAGGGATAACTTCTTGGCTACTTGCTTTGTACTCACTGACCATTCCTAACGAGATTCCATACTACGCTTCTCAGAGATCAACTTGTTGGGAAAATACTCAAACAGTTTTATATCTCTGAGTTTTATATATGAGAAAGCTAAATGCTATGGGAAAATACCGCCCGTAAACCCTTTTGTTATGCTTGTGCCTGTAAGCTTTATTTTTTTATACTTTGATAACTTGGAAACTGCTCCACTGAACAAGCTAATTTTTTCTGGAGCATTAAATTTTATATAACAAAATATAAACTACCGCTGAACTAATAGATAAGAAAGGGCTTTGTCGAAAAATCATCCATCAGTGTTTATCCATATTTCGAATATAAGCTTAAACCAAATGAACTATGCGCATATTTCGAATATGGAGCATTCCATGCGAAATGGGAAAATAACTAAAATTTAAAATTTTCTCTAATTCATTCTAATTTATTATTAAAAGTCTATATTTTACTAATTTGTAAAGAAAATTTTTTTTAATCAATAAGAAAATCGATTTTTCTTTCCTAGTAACTTTTCAGCCGTACTAACTTATCCGTATCCGGGTTAAATGTTGTTTCAATAGTTTCAAGAACAAATTCATTTTATGTTTTTTATTAACTAACATATTTATTATTATAGTTTTAAGAAAAAATTTTGTTTATGTTCGTTATTAATTAACACCTAAGTTTATCAAGATCGTGTTGTCAGCATGCTAAATCCTTTATTTGTGTTTTTTAATTAGTTTTTTTCTAATTATCCTAAATAATTTATAGTTAAATATATAAACAATAATGTTTCTAAGGTTGAAATAATATAAAAGTCTTTTTAATAAACAACTTTATGCAGACATTTTGTACTTGTCCCACCAGTTACAAATGCGTGTCCCACCAGTGACAACAAAAAAAATTTTTTTAATTGTTTCTACGGAGGTAATCAGTCTAATTCTTCATAATATTGAATGTTTGTAGGATAAATTTTTTATTGAGAGGGAAGTATTTTTTAAAAGTTTAATGGTCAAACTGAAATTGGACTTTTAGTATACTTTTGGTAAGAGAGAAGGATTTTTCTTAGTCCCACCAGTCACACTCAGTCAAATGATAATTACGAGAAACTTGAAAAGTAATCGAGGTTTTTGACAAAAGGATATTGTTAATTAGCTATCAAAATTAATATTATAAAGAGGAAAGATTTGATTGTTTATTTGTTTGTTTTTTTTGCATCGAATAGGCTCCGAAATTACTGAACCGATTTGAAAAATTCTTTCACTGTTGGGAAGCTACACTATTCCCGATGACATATGCTATATTATATTATGATTGATTTTGAAATTTTATTAAATATTAAGCAATCTATTAGTATATTGTATGTTAATCATAAAATTATATTTTTTTTCTGTTGCAGGTGAGTGAATTTTTTACAAATACTGTCCTTACAAATTTTAATGGTAAGAAATATTTCTATTTATATAAAAAAATGCCGATAAATTTAAGCCAATGCTATTAAAACGTTTCCGTGACACCTCCCCATTAGAAAAAATTCCCTCTAGGATTTCTTGTTCTTCTATATTATAAGACACATTTTATTATAGTATAAGTTTCAGTCACATCATTATTATAATTGATGGAATTCTAGAGTCAAATGTCCCACCAGTCACTATAGAATGCCCCATATAAACCTAAACCAAATGAACTATAACTTGAGATATTCTTTAGATTCTCTCCTATATAAAAAATCTATATGGCAAACGAGCCTGGATTTCCACATGGCGTTTTCGGATAGATTCCCATATGGTTTCCTATATAGGAATCCAGGGTAGGATCCTATATAGATTCCCATATTAGGCGAAAAAAAATTTGTTTAAAAAATTAAAAATATTTATAAAGTAATTGCTGTCAATTAAGTAGTAATTGAAATTAATTCTGAAAAACGGATTTTGTAATTTTATCTAATGAAAAAACTGCACGCGTCTGATGGACTTGAACCCGGTACCTCATGGTTGACAGTCTTCTACGCTACTCACTGGCCTAAGTCACTCTTACAATGTCTATGTTTATTTCACTTATATAAATTCACTATAGGAATCCATACCACCTATGTGGATTCTCATATAAACTCATGTGGATTGTTTTTTATAGGTTAACTAAATGAACCATGACTTTAGATATCCTTTAGATCCCCTGTACAATATCTATAAAATTTCCCACTCGTAAATCCTCAAAATGACATAAGAAGGTTCTCCCTAATCCAAATTAGATCTCCCTAGAAAGACCTTGAGCTTAAAAGTTAGTATCTAACAATTATCAATTCAATATAAATTATGTGGATGCTCAATAATTCAGGTTTATCGGAATCAATGAAGATAAATCAGAGTACCTCGTGGGACTTGCTCAGCATTTAATATATATGTGTATGTATGTATTGTGCAGATGGTGCGTTAACCAGGAGTTAAAACTACCTCCCATACAAATGCTAATGAGTTAACAGATCTGTTAATGACTGGCAAAGTACCTGCTGGATTTAATACGACCCTCGAGATCATTTTAACGTCTATTAAATTATTTTGGAGCACATACCAATTAACTCCCGATTACGCGTAGGTTTAATATATATTTATATATTATATATATTATATGTGTGTGTGAATGAAACGATAGACGATAAACCTAAGGATAAATTATTGGTACTTACCCTATTGTTCTGTTCTCGGGCACCGCAAGTTTGAATCGGGGCTTTAATCTGTAACAAAAAGATATTTCATGTTTAATCGTCTATTCTATTCTCGGATCCACGCAGAACCCATTAAAATTCTTGGATAATAAGGGAATTTTTTCGTGTTAGTGTTATCGCGATTCCAATTCTCCCCTCTGTTATATATTCTATTCTTGGATGGATTGTTATTAAAATATTAAATCTCAGGCAATTACTGGGTTTTATTTTTTTGGGCTAATTCATTCTGTTGCGGTGGGAATAAGAAATAAAATATAAAAAATACCAAACAAGTTAACTTAAGAAGAGTCTTAAATTTATCTGGTATATTCTTGTATTGGTGGTGAGAGCGAAACTGAGGTTCAATTGCACCACAGTTTACCCACTCACAGAATTCACCGTGAAGAGTTAAGAGTAAAGAGTTTACTTGAATACCTTCACTGGGATTACGCGGGTTTACGGCGGAAAATAACCCCAACATCGTCCTCGTAAACTTCCAGACCAACAAACTATCATGCTAATTTTCTGACCGGTATAATATATATAATCATAATAATATTTATTGGCTCTCTTTATTTACCTTTTTAAATTACCCATAAATAAATAAATAAATCTTTAATTGTTTTGAGTTTGTAGAGTAAATAATGAGAAAAAAAAAATTTTTTTTTTTTGGAAATTCATTAAATCATTATTTATGTTATTAAGAGAATAAGAAAAATTTTGTTTTCGAAAGAGTCATATATATTTAGGCTGCATTCGAAAGCATTTCTAGATACTTAATTAAGAAATGACCTTGTATCTTGTGAAATATTGACATTTTTAAAGATATAAGCTCATCCTGATGTTACACTCATCGAGACCTTTCGTTTGAATACCCACATCAATTTTCCATATATTTTATATATTTATATATATTTACATATATTATATATATATATGTCTACATGAAAAATATGTTAAAAATGTGAGTAGGTACTCAAATAAAAGCTCTTGATTAGTATAACATCGAAATGAGCTTATATCTTTAAAATTTATGTTACATATAATTAAAAAAGGACCATGTATCTTGTGAAATTTTGATATTTTTAAAGATATAAGCTCATCATGATGTTACACTCATCGAGACCTTTCATTTGAGTACCCACTTCAATTTTTCATATATTTTATATATTTATATATAATATATATTATATATATGTATATATAAGAAATATATCAAAAATGCATGTGGGTACTTAAATGAAAGCTCTTGATGAGTGTAACATCAGGATAAGCTTATATCTTTAAAAACGTCAATATTTAAGGAAGCACAGTGCAATTTAATAAAAGTAATTATTTAATAAAGCAAAATTTTATTTATTTATAGTTCACAAGTCATGGCAGTCTCATAGCGATTGCAAGGTTGCTAGTCTTCTTTATTCGAGTAAAAAAAAAATGTAAATTAAAAAATTTAATTTGATTAAAAAATTTTTCGTTTTGATTCAAACTTTTAGAAATTATTTTCTTGGTTAAAGAATTTTTTTCTTGATTCAAGTTAAATTTTTATTTCCGTGCAGTTAATTAATTTTTGATCTTTAGTTTGAAATAATGAGAGGGCGAGATGAGACTTGAAAATAAATGACAAAGGGCGCGAAAAATGTAAATTTATAAAAGGCACGAGAGCAAAGGGGTAGCAGCAGCATCACCTCGTCCTGGTGGTTGGTAGTATCCCGGAGCAAAATACATATATTGTATGTGATGATAGGGTCGCGTCGCAGCGGCCCGTGAAATTTGCATAAAGAGCGTCGACATACCCAAAGTAGGTACCGTACAAAGGGCGCTTTATGAATTCGCGCGAGATCCGTCCGGCTCGTGAATAATATGCGCCCAGTGCAACCCCTGGAATTCGCCGGCGGCTAGCTCGCCCGGCTCCCTTTAGCTCCAACCGAATAGAACCGAATGGAGGCGAAGAGGAGAGATAAAGCCCAGAGAAAGACCTCCAGCCAGGAGATGTCACAAGGAGCTAAAACAAGACAAGATTTAACATACCAGCCCCCTCCCGGGCTTCTCTCGTCCCCAGTCCAAACGGATTCGTTAGTAATCGCTTTTGTTTCGTCTACACTGAGTCGAGTCGAGTCCTCTTTTCTATGTTCGCTTTACTTTGCTGAAAACTATCCAGATACTGCCGACTCCCGACTTCTGACTACTGACTTTCCTCTTGTGATTTAGCCTCTTTCTTTAGTTTAGTTAATTTCCGGCGAGGAATCTGGGTCGATTCAAACTCGCCTCTCTTGCTACAGGAATTCGTCCACTCTCCAAAGAACTTTAAGAATTTTATCGCATTTCGGATTTATCTTTACATACTTCTTATTCGCTTTTTTGATTTACATTTTTTTTATTCTATTAAAGTCTCTATTATTGGTTATATCAAAAGAATTCCGAGCATTTTTATAATTCAGAAGATCCACGCGAATTTGATTTTGCAAATTCAATTTACGGAGAATAATTAACAAGAAAATTAAAAAAACAGTAGGTTTTCGGAAGATTTAATCGAATAATTAGGTTTAAAATTTTAATTTTTACATTTGAATGGAGATTCCACCAGCCATATTTGGCTGAGAATTTAATGCAATTAACGATTATAAAAAAATTTTATTTTCATTGAATTCGATTGAAAAAATAATAAGCTAAAGATTAAAACAATAAAAAAAGTAGCTTTCCGAACGTATTACGAAGATATTTTATATTTTTTATGCTAGTTTATTATTAAAAGTCTATATCTTACTAATTTGTAAAGAAAATTTTTTTTAATCAATAAGAAAATCGATTTTTCTCTCCTAGTAACTTTTCAGCCGTACTAACTTGTATCCGGGTCAAATGTTGTTTCAATAGTTTTAAGAACAAATTCATTTTATGTTTGTTATTAACTAACATATTTATTATTATAGTTTTAAGAAAAAATTTTGTTTATGTTCGTTATTAATTAACACCTAAGTTTATCAAGATCGTGTTGTCAGCATGCTAAATCCTTTATTTGTGTTTTTTAATTAGTTTTTTTCTAATTATCCTAAATAATTTATAGTTAAGTATATAAACAATAATGTTTCTAAGGTTGAAATAATATAAAAGTCTTTTTAATAAACAACTTTATGCAGACATTTTGTACTTGTCCCACCAGTCACAAATGCCTGTCCCACCAGTGACAATAAAAAAAATTTTTTTAATTGTTTCTACGTAGGTAATCAGTCTAATTCTTCATAATATTGAATGTTTGTAGGATAAATTTTTTATTGAGAGGGAAGTATTTTTTGAAAGTTTAATGGTCAAACTGAAATTGGACCTTAAGTATACCTTTGGTAAGAGAGAAGGATTTTTCTTAGTCCCACCAGTCACACTCAGTCAAATGATAATTACGAGAAACTTAAAAAGTAATCGAGGTTTTTGACAAAGGGATATTGTTAATTAGTTATTCTTCTATATTATAAGATAAATTTTACTATGGTGTAAGTTTCAGTCACATAATTATATAATGGAATACCCCTAATAATTATTAAATGAGTAAATTTATCGGAAATTTCCTCAAAAATGTTATTAATTAATTAAAAAATTAATTTTAAGATAACAAAAGTATTTTTACGTATTATTTTTTTATAGACATTCTTTACACTAGGAGGGTACTTGGATCACCTTAGAGGTAATTTGGCCATCTAAAAAATTTTTTCTGTGTCGTAAAATAGAAGATAGACGTTCCGATTTTTTAACCAAAAGGTTCCGAGTTCAAATCCTAGCAGTGACTTTTTTTCTTGAATCAGCAAAAAAATGTCTATAATTTTTTTTTTGTCAAAAAATTACGGAATTTCATTTACAAATATGATTAAAACACGATAATTATATAAATAAAAATTGTTTGAATGAACGGACATTGTGCAGTGGCCGGATAGACATTAATCGATTATTCGAATGTCGTTTCAGTTGTTTAAACAAGAACGAATTCGATGCCGATAACAATGACAATAACAACAACAACAATAATAATAAAACAAAATAAAAGAGTTATAATAACAATAGAGTGGATTTATTTTACCGGAGTTTCGGTAAATTCATGTCAAATAATTGTCCGACTTTTGTTGCCATGTCAAATAACCAATTTGCGTCGCGCCGCTTTAAATAAATACCGCCGTCTACAGTGATTACTTTTTATCAAGCCTTCATTGGGAAATTCACTCCGCGCTTCTCTTAAGAGAATAAAAATTACAAAAAGTATATTTATTGTTTTTTTCTAAGGCGATAAAACAAGTTAAAAAATGAAAAACATTAAGAATATTAATATAAATAATACTGAGGACCCTCTTGAGTTTTCGAATAAAGTAATAGCACAGTATAAATAATAATAATGACATTCTGGAGGTTATTTATTTAAAAAGTTAATATTTACACTTAAAAGATTTACCTCCATTAGGTTTATTCCGAGCCCAAAGGTTATTTATTATTACTTTATTTTAGTTTCGTCGGTTTTATTTATATTCCGTGTACTACAAGAGATGCTTCATAAGTTAACTCTCGGCACTTTGCTACGGTTCTTTACTCTCCAGCGATCTTAGTGACCTATCATTAACAATTTCACTGCTCAACACCCGTAAAAAATCACCCCATTCTTTTTATCATCCTCTCAGTGTCAGTTTACACGCATGCCAGTCTTCAATACTGACCTACTACTTTTTTCAGATGAGAGTAGTATAAAGAAAAAAAGGTTCACTTGAGCCAAGAATTCTTGAATATTTTAAAATATTTTTCTTCCTAATTATTTTTTTGAGAGAAAAAAAAAATTTTTTTGACACAAGAAATTTCACTTATTCCAACAAAATTAATCATTACTTATTACAAATCGACTGTTATTTAGTACAGTTTACTTTTTTCCGTGTGGGTATCAAATATTCTCGAGAAAAATTTTCTCAAGGTGAGAAAATTTTTTTCTCAGCTGAAGTAGGTGGCGCTGCTTCCCTAAAGTATCTAAAAATCTTGATCAAATATAAAAATTTATAGTATCAAGTATTTATGATAGAATTAAGAATAAAAATGACTTCCACCAAGAATAGAATTTAAAGAAAAATTTTAACTTCGGCCAACACAACTTCGGTCTTCCTTTAGGCACCCGACAAATTTTCTTGAGCCAAGAATTTTGTTCTCCAGTCGAGATATTTTTCTTTCTGTGTATATATTAAAATAATTTACATTATACATTGATATTTACAATACAAAACTACACTGCTTTGATCTATGATTGTTTATATTTTTTCTTTTTTCTTATGCTGTTATATTGTGTCAAATCTTTAATTTGAAAATGACTATGTTTATGGTTTTACATGTACTTTAATTATATTTGTTTTTTTTTTTTTTTTGTATTTTTGCCATTTGGCTTTTTGCATTGGCATTTAAATTTGAATAAATAAATAAATATAAAAAGAATGAGCTAAAAACTCACACGCGACCTAAAATTGAACTCTATTTTTAAATGAACTCATTAAAATTTAAAAAATATAAAAGCCGTAATTATTTTTAACTCTAATAATTTTATCGAGGAATTAAAATTTAATAAATAATTATTTAAGATTAACCTTGACTTGTACTTGCGGTTGAGCACTTAAAGTTAATATTACACATACAGTGGCGCCATAACTAATTCTATGAATCCAGGAAGACACGCGACAAAAATTCCATGCATCTCCGAGCGTTGTGGTAATTTTCAAACCTCGCTACTCCACACTCGGGTTATGTTATATATATGCACATATAAACGTGCTCGCCGCTTTTAACTGACGTGCGATACATATATATTATACGGTACATTCTTTCCTATATAGATATATATATTTATATAAAATAGCAATAAGTCTCATAAAATATATCCATATTTACGTGTATAAATTACTAATTTTTTTATTTTACTCCAGAAAAACCTTTTTTATCGTCTCTCGGTCTCGTGTCAACGTGATATTAAATTTCAGATGTGAATTTGTATTAAAAGTAATGGCTCATGTTTTTTTTATTATGTTACTTTATATGAGGATTTATTTCGTTAAATTATTATTTCATTTTAAATCTCAGCACATTTATATATTATTTTCATTTAATTACTTCTTAAATTAAAATATACTAGCAATTTTGCCGTGACTTGTAAACTATAAATAATTGAAGTTTTGTTTTATTAAATAATGGCTTTTGTTAAATTGCACTGTACTTTCTTAATTTCTGACATTTTTAAAGATATAAGCTCATCCCGAAGTTACACTCATCAAGAGCTTTCAAATGAGTACCCACTCGCATTTTTGATATATTTTTCATATATACATATATATATAAATATATAAATATAAAAAATATATGAAAAATTGATGTGGGTACTCAAATGAAAGGTCTCGATGAGTGTAACACCAAGATAAGCTTATATCTTAAAAAATGTTAACAGTTCTCAAGAATACAGTTCTCATGTCATTTCTTCATTACTGACATTTTTAAAGATATAAACTCATCCTGATGTTACACTCATCAAGAGCTTTCATATGAGTACCCACATGCATTTTTGATATATTGTTCATATATACATATATATAATATATATAAATATATGAAATATATGAAAAATTGATGTGGGTACTCAAATTAAAGGTCTCGATGAGTGCAATGTTGGGATGAGCTTATATCTTTAAAAATGTCAATAGTTCAGAAGATACCCGGTAATTTTTAATTATGTATCTAGAGATAAAGCATTTTCGAATGCAGTTTAAATATTTGTCATTTTTTTACGTCTTAAAAATTTCAAAATAAAATTACAAAAAATGTTCTTATAAAATTTTCCGTCCACGTTTTACGTGTCTTTTCGGTAAAATTCTTCTCACAGCGCATCCCCAAATGCAATTACAACGATTAGCGCTCTCAGTGTCGCTATAGTATTCTTCCTGGCTTAATTTTAATTTTTATTATTATTTTTATTTTCTTTATCTAATTTTGGGCTTGCATTTAAAAGAACATATTTATATGACATTTTTAAATGCCAACTGTAATCTCCCTTATATTTTATATTACCGCAATTTCACTAACTTTATTTAGTTATTTCATTTAATATAAATAACACCCGCGATTGCCTTTTTTTTCAGCTATTTTATTTTTCTCCCGCTGATTTT
The DNA here is from genome assembly GCA_905319865.3 of Cotesia congregata. NCBI lineage: Eukaryota > Metazoa > Arthropoda > Insecta > Hymenoptera > Braconidae > Cotesia > Cotesia congregata. Next base: position 10,145,392 of record CAJNRD030001116.1, read on the forward strand.
ATTCCATTAAATTTTCTTTTTCTTTTTTTTTACCGAGGTTTTTCCTTGAATCCGTACCGAGAAATTCATGAAATATTTTACTGTTTCATTTGACGTATAAAAAATATAAAAAAATAGTTAAGAGGAGGGAAAAGCGGTACCAGCGGAGCAGGAGAATGTCAGATGAAAAGAATAAGTAAAGAAATGCTTGAGAGAATAATAAAAGAGTATTGGAAGCTTTACTGCGTTTCCCGGATAGGAACAGAAGCCCCAAGCTGGAACCTCGCGGACCGGGAAGCTTAATTTCCTCAATACATCACTCGGGGCCAATTAGACTCGCTAAGATATTAAGACCGGCTTTTAATCCTGACACTGACCCACCTCAGGTTTAACTCCAATTTCCGGGAGTTTGGTACTTTTTTTCAAAGACTCTGTCCTAATTAAAAGATGTTTATTAATAACCGATATCACTTGTTAGCTTTAGCTATTCTTCCCTGGTTTTATTAAATTTTCACACTGATAGAAGGAATTAGTACGGAGCAATAAACTGATTTAGTAACAAAATTTTTAGTCATTTATTTGGAAGAAAAAAATATTTTTTGCTCATCAATATTATTTGTTACAGATTAATAAATTATTTTTTTAATCTAAATAAATTATATTAATATAAACAAAGCCTTATTATATCAAGATAAATATTTTTTTCCACCAAATAATATTTAGTAGTAAGGTGAAGTACCCAGTAGTTGAACAGGTTTCAAAGTAAAACGTATTTGACCCTACTTTTAATATATAAAGATGTAATTATTAGTTCAAATTAGTTCAAATTAGTTCAAACTAATAAAATATATGGCAATAGGCATACCAAAAATTTTTAATGTTTTATTGAAATATTCAAAGATTTATAACATATTATTGAATAATATTAAAAATAATAATGTGGATATTTAATATGTTCATTTAAAAATGAGAAATATTTGTATTTAATTTATTAATTACATTTTTTATGAATGGCAAAGTAAATTTTCAATTATAAATCAAAAAAACTCAATTCAAAACGTTCAATAGTTTTTAACTATACTAATTTTTAGTTATAAAACTTATTGAATTTGCAATAATTAATACAAATCACAATACTGATAAAACTAGTCTATAAACCTATTAGAGATTAGGGTGCTGTTAAAATTATACGTCCCCAGCTTGTTCAAATTCTGGTTGAACGCTAAAATTTAATATAAAAATTATAGTTTATGTCTTTGCAAAAAATATGTATTATTTAGAAAAGACTATTTCATTGGGTGGTACAATTTTTTTCACTTAAAATGATGATACACTGTTTTTTTTACTGATTATTCGGTTTACGGTTTAGTACCTTTTTCATGAAAAAAATAGCATTTATCAGTTATTCTCGACATGTCAACTTTAAAGTAAACAAAAATGTAATTGTTTTGATTTATAATTGAAAAAACTTGCCAAAATCAATTACTGTATCATTGAATAATTATAAAATGCGCTTATGACTCATAATATATATACAGATTTTGTATTACAGCAATTCTAAAAGTCTGTTCAACTACTGGTCCCATTTTTAGAAGTGTTCAAGTACTGGGTACTTTACCTTACTCTCAAATGGCTTGTATGACATTGCTCAGTGGAGTTTAGTTTAAATTTTTCAATTTGTCTATTATTATGTTAAAAACATGTTTAATTTTTAACTTTATAAATGTCTCTAAAAAATTATAATTTAATGAGATTATTTTCTTTATAATACCTTATATTTTTCCTTAAAATTATTTATTTTAATTATTTTGAGTTAAGAGTTAGGTTATACGGTAAAATTAGTTAAAAAATGAATTTGTTAAATACCAATAAACGATTTATTGCGAAGCAATAAATCATTTGTTAAATACTACTAAATATTTATTTGGTGGAAATAAATGATTTAGTAACTATTACCAAATCTTATTAAAATAAGGGTGTTATAGTCAACTCAAGGACCTGGGGAACATTTATTAAGACACTTAAATAATCACGGAATAAAAAAGAAAATAGATAAACCAGCAGAACCGTAAATATTTACCGTGATATTAAAAATGCTAATAAATAAAAAAATGTGACCTCACAGCAGAAGTTTAATTAAAATTGTTTTAATCAAACGTAGGTTAATAAATAAAGTTAAAAAAAAGGCGAATAAATAAATAACAGTTAAATGAAATTAAAATCAGTGAAGTGTTTTACTGTTGTTGTGTGCACGCCGGTGCGGGTATTGCCGTCTGTTGATGTTGATGTTGATGCTGTTGTGCGCTTAACGTTGATACTATTGCAACTGCTAACGTTATTCAATTATTTACAATGGAGCAATGAAATAATTATGCTTTGAAAACTCCCGTTACATCAATTGTGTGCTCTGTGCAGCATTAAATCCTAAATTCGACGCCGGTATTCATGTTTCGAGATGAGAGATTTCGGGTTAATGCGGATGTTTTCTCCGCTTATTTCTTTTTTTTTTATTCTACTCTTTTATTTTTATTGTGTTTTTGTTTGGGGAAACTCGAGTCTGCAGTTCCGAGTCCAGAGTTCCAAGTACCGGGTAATGAGATAAAGTTGAGAAAATTATGAGGACTATTGGATTGAGCAGTGACCTAAGAATGGAGGAAATTATGCCGGGTTGTTGGTTGTTAGCGTCATTCTTGATGGCTTGTATTATAGTTTACTCAAGCGTTATAATTAGATGATTTTATAAGAGGAGGCTTAAGCCAGGAGATGAGGAGCTTCCAACTCTCGGTCCATCCACTCTACTGACAATCCCTACCCGGGATTACCTTCGGGATCAACAATCGAGATACGGTCTTTATAAGCCCGGAAGCAATTAATGAAATAAGCTTTATGTCTATCTATTCGATATCCCTTTTTTTAGTAGATTTCATAGAAATATAACTAGCATTGGTCCTCATGACGGAACTTTTGAAAAATTTTGTTATATTTCGACTCAGCTCGTCAAGCGGATTCAGAAAATCCATATGGTTTAAAAGTTTATATATCTATGTGTATATATACGATATAACCGGCCTTGTCTCTTCTCTAACTCCCGCAATTCTATACGGATCTCAATAAAACGTAACATACTCATTCTTGGGACGATTTTCGAGGTTAAGTTCAAAGATCAGCCAAATCGGTCGATTAGTTTAGAAATGAGAGCAATTCAATAATTTTCAAAAATCGGAAAAATTTTCACTTTCATCGTATTTCCGTGCAATAACAATTAAACGCGATATCATATTTAATTTCTGTAAATTGCATCTGAAAGCTTATTTAACAAGCTTTAATTTGCATACTTATCTATTTTTCTAAATTAAATAGTTTAGGAATGACAAAAATTCAAAAATTTTTGAAACTCACAAAAATTTTCACTTTTACCGTATTTCAGTGCAATAACAATTGAACGCGATATCCTATCAAATTTCTGTAAATTCCATCTGAAAGTTTATTAAGTAAGCTTTAATTTGCATACTTGTATATTTTTCTTAATTAAATAGTTTAAGAATGACAGAAATTTAAATTCTCAAAAATCCTTAAAATTTGGATCTTTGTTTCTTTGCAAAACAACTATTAAATACAATAACTTAAAAAAATTTTGTAAATTACATCAGAAAGCTTATTAAATAAACTTCAATTTAAGGCGCGCAGTAGCCTATCGGATCCGGCCCTTGCTACCAAAACATTGGACCGGGTTCGAGTCCGGCGTACACCAATGAATATTTTCAATATTTAAGTGTATTATACTGCTCAGCCCAAGAAATAAAACGAGTTCCAATCTCAAAAGTTTACCCCCTACCGTAGTCGCTCATGACCTTAGTAGTTTATGCGACTTTAAACAAATTAAAAAAGTGTATTATACTGCTCACGCCCAAGAAATAAAACGAGTTCCAATCTCAAAAGTTTACCCCCTACCGTAGTCGCTCATGACCTTAGTAGTTTATGCGACTTTAAACAAATTAAGAAAAAAAAAAAAAAAAAAAAAACTTCAATTTGCATAGATCAAAAATTACCCACTCTCTCAGATAGATCTAATTTTATCTGATGTCATTATTTTATTGTAACAAAATTTATGTATTCTTAATAACATAATTTTATAAAAAAAAAAAACCTTTTTTTTGTGAAATCTACTTCTATTTTTTGGACAACATAAATAAAACACGAGAATAAATTTAAGAAAAATAAAGTGCTAGAATTTTATAAATGCAAACAAATAAAAGAAAAATATTGAAATACAATCTATAAAATAGAGAGCTTGAAAGGCTCTGATCCAGAACAATATCCTTGAGAGTTTTGGATCTGTTGAAAAGAGAATAGCGAATTTAAGAATAGAAGTGAATATTTAACGTTTTCTTTTTTTAAAGTTATTTTTTCTTTCATGTTAGTTGTTTTCTTTTTTTCATGAATTTGTTTGAGAGTGTCAGTGGTATTCTCTTTTACATGCTCCCGCATAGTTTTATATCGATATTCGAGTGGGCTGGTGAATCACAGATGATTCTGGTGTCGCATTTTCAAGACACGAGAGCTTCCCAGTTTTCAGTTAAAAATTCCTACCGGGTGGATGTGAGGATGATAGGAGAGTGAGTTTTTATATAAATTGTGAAGGAGCAGGAGAAATAAAAGCAGGAGCTGAAGCTGGAACCCCCGATCGTGAAAAAGGAGAAAATTCTCGGTAAATATTGGTTTTGGTAGGTCGGCTAGCATTTACTCGACTGTTTGGAATCCGCGCTCTAGCGGCGGCGTCGGGGAACTACATACAACCCGCGTCCTGAGTTCGGAGTATGATGGAGAAGAAATAGTGCAATGGGGTACGTGGCTCATTCGTGCTTTGGATTTTAGCGAGCTTATGTGTGTGTGTGTCAGTGTGTTTGAAGCTCGGAAGATGCATCCATCCATCGCAAACGCGTCTATCTAGCCTCCTCTGAACAGCGCGGCCCCTGGACCCCTCTCGCAGCTCGAAAGACAAATTTTCTCTCGAGCGTCGTGCTCTGAAGCGTGATCTACACTTGTGCAAGCTCGTTTGCAAGCGCGAATGCGAGAGCGACGACATTGAGTCTAGTGGCACTACCACCGCCCGTTTTCTCATTTGCCCACTTTTATCTAACGGCAGTCTCACGTTTTACCCAACTACGCTCTCGGGCTCTCGGTTAAAGCTCCAAGTCAACTCTCTCTCTGCGAAGCTTTTTTGCAATATTCATCCCACCTATTCCTATTTCTATACCTATACTTATACATCTTTTATTATATATTAAGTAATGTTATAATAAAATGGAGCTCACTTTTTTATCGCGACATTCGATTCAAATTCCCGGTCTCTGATTGGTCCGACGGATAAAGTGGTGACAACTTTTTTTAAGAAAATTCAATCTTCTTTTAAATTGTCTCGCTCACTATTGTTTCTAACAAGATCAATATTTTTTAATTTCAATGGTACAATTTTTATCTTTATTATTGAGAAAATAAGCAAAATTTGGTATCGTTGGAAAATTTTTGACTTAAATTAGTGCAGGGAAAAAAAAATTTCTTGAACCAAGAAAATTATAAAACCGAAGTAATTTTGGAGCAAGAATAAATTTTTTTGGCTGAAAAAAATTTAACTTCGTTAAAAAAATTTTCAGTTTTCTTCAACATTTTCTTGATTTAAGAAAATTTACCCTTGACTCAAGATTTTTTTTCTGTGTGCCTTTTCAAGGTCTCATATCATTCTCACCAGTAGTCAATTTATTATCATAAGTATTGAAGCTGCATTTAAAAATCTATCTCCAGGCACATAATTAAGAAATTACCATAGATCTTGTGAAATATTGACATTTTTAAGGATATAAGCTCATCCTGATGTTACACTTATCGAGACCTTTCATTTAAGTACCCACATCAATTTTTCATATATTTATATATATCATATATATGTATATATGAAAAATACAATCAATGTATACATGAAAAATATATCAAAAATTCATGTGGGTACTCAAATGAAAGCTCTTGATGAGTGTAACATCGAGATGAGCTTATATCTTTAAAATATATATTACATAATGAAGAAATGACCTTGTACCCCTATGAAAAAAAAATATATTTTAGATATATTAAAAATCTATAAAAAATATATAAATATATAAAAAATATGTATAATAAATATATTTTTAATAACTAATTTTTGGCCGATTTTCATATATATTTTATATATTTTAAATATATTTTAGATATATTCAAGATATATTTTAAAATACATAAAACATACATAGCTAAAAATATAAAAAAAATATATTTTGAATATATATTTTATGTATTTGAAATATATAAAATATATATGAAAATCGGCCAAAAGTAAAAAACCAGTCAAATATTAATTTTATACAATTGAAAACTCTCATATATGCCCCCATGAAAAAAAAATATAAAAAATATATATTTCGAAATATATTTTAAATATATAAAAAATATGTAAAATAAATATATTTTTAATAACTAATTTTTGGCCGATTTTCATATATATTTTATATATTTCAAATACATAAAATATATATTCAAAATATATTTTTTTTATATTTTTAGCTATGTATGTTTTATGTATTTTAAAATATATCTTGAATATATCTAAAATATATTTAAAATATATAAAATATATATGAAAATCGGCCAAACGTTAGTTATTAAAAATATATCTATTATATATATTTTTTTTTCATGGGGGTATCTCGTGAAATATTGACATTTTCAAAGATACAAACTCATCCTTACATATCACTCCTCAAGAGCTTTCATTTGAGTACCCACATCAATTTTTCATATATTTTATATATTTATATATATATTATATATATGTATATATGAAAAATATATCAAAAATGCATGTGGGTACTCAAATGAAAGCTCTTGATGAGTGTAACATTGAAATGAGCTTATATCTTCAAAAACGTCAATATTTAATAAAAGTTAAAGACATAGTGCTAGTTATGATTATTATTTTTCTATTAAACTTCCTCTCATGGGACTTTTTTTATAGTTTTTCTTGCAAATCGATAAAGAATAAGAGGCTATCTTATTTCGACCACTCTCCAGCTCTCAGGAATTGGGACATTACAAATGCGACATGACACTCGAGTACAGCTACTCTCGAGTGTGTCACGGTGTCCTGGAGATGTGATACAAGACCAGGGACTGGGACTAGGAACTAGGTTTCAATGTCATTAGTTTATATATCTACTCAGATAGATGTTGGTTGGGTTCTCTGACGATGAGGGATGATGTATATACCCTCAACTCCCCACTGTAGACTGTAGACTCGAGGCTTCTGTATCTGTTTTGAGAACCGAGTGCTCAGATGTGATAACGAGTACACTGTGGTCATAGAGAGCATAAATGCAGCTCCACATCTATACGGCGTATCCGGTAATGGCCAGCCAGACCCGGTGTCAGGAGAAGAGAGCTGATGAATGTCGGCTTCTTATTTTATTTTTTTCAACTATTATACATTATATGGCATTTCACAAGATTCATAGGTCATATAAAACATAATTATTGTACTCTGGTTTAATGTTTTGTGTAATTGAGCTGAGAAGGTAAGCCGTCAAACGAATATTTTTATCAAAACTTTCAGGGGATTTGTTATTATTTATTTTCAGTGGTTTTAATAGTCGGCGGTTAAATAAAACCTCTGTTTGGGCTTGTTTATATTCTTATTTATATTTATTAGCAGTGTTGCCCTTTTTATTTGTATTATTATTTCACGGTTCTCACGGTCGAGGGCGAGATAAAATTAGGTTTATTACACCAACGTTATTGCAGATAATTGTCTTCTACGAGGGTTTACATTTAAAACAAATACTGGGAAAGAAATAAGATGTTACTTTCCTTTTTCTTTCTCAGGATTTATTTTTAGCTTATAAAAATCGGGGAAAAAAATATATATTATTAAGAGCATAAGAAAAATTTTTTATCCGAAATAGTCATCTGATAAAATCAGTTTTTTTTAAGTGAAATTTCGTGTCTTGATTTGAATTTGTGCCTTTTCAAGGTTTAATAACATTCTCACCGATAGTCAATTTATTATGATAAAAATTTCGGCTACATTTGAAAATCCTCTACTTTTAGAAAGGTAATTAAGAAATGACCTTGTATCTTGTGAACTATTGACATTTTTAAAGATATAAGCTCATCCCGATGTTATACTCACCGAGAACTTTCATTTGAGTACCCACATCAATTTTTTATATATTTCATATATTTATAAATATATTATATATATGTATATATGGAAAATATATCAAAAATGCAAGTGGCTACTCAAATGAATGCTCTTGATGAGTGTAACATCAGGATGAGCTTATATCTTTAAAGTATACATTATATATGAAAATATATATCAAAATTGAATATGTTATTAAATTGAAAAAAAAAAAAAATTTTTTTTTTAAATTGCATTTATTCATTTTTTTAAATTTTATTCGTCATCATTTATTTGCTATATATTTTTTAGAATTAGTAAATATATATTAAATTAATTTTTGTTAATTAAGAAATGACCTTGTATCTTGTTGAACTATTGACATTTTGAAAGATATAAGCTCATCCTTACATTACACTCTTCGAAACCTTTCATTTGAATACCCACATCAATTTTTCATATATTTATATATATTATATATATGTATATATGAAAAATATATCAAAAATGCATGTGGGCATTCAAATGAAAGCTCCTGATGAGGGTAACATCGGGATGAGCTTATATCTTTAAAAACGTCAATATTTAAAAAAGTACAGTGCAATTTATCAAAAATCATTATTTAATAAAGCAAAATTTCTGTATTATCGACCGTAAATATCGAAGTAATAAAATGGTGATTATAAAATGAAAGAATTTTAATTATTTTTTTTTTCTATTTAATAAACCAGATTTAATATAGACGATGGATTATAAAAAAGTAGACTGCATCAATCATATTGAATAATTAAAAAATAAAATCCGCTGACGAGTAAAAAAAAAAGGGATAGCTGTAATGAATAACTAGAGATTTGAGCGTGTAAAGAGACTCGTAGTTAGTTTTATAATGATAATAATAATAATCCAAGTATTTTTATTTATACTTAACAATCTATCTTGCCGACTTATAATTCTCGGTGCGCGTCATTAACGTCCGCGGTTCGCGCGATAAAAAATAACAAAAATAAAATGTAAAAAACAAGTCAAGGGACTGGAGATGAGCACTCAAAAAAAAGGAAAAAGGACAGAGTAACTAGTGAGTGCATGGAAGGAATAAGTGGAGGACTACTACATCAACAACAACAACAACAACAACAACAACAACAACAACAACAACAACAACAACAACAACTACAACTACAACTAGGATTAATGTTTAAGACGACGGAGAAAATAAGATACACGCATACTTCATGCTCACCCTTTTCTTTATAATGTAAGAGAAGACATACGCAGATAACACCGGACAGATGAATGCACGATCCTTTTACAACTAACCTGTGTATACAAGATTTAAAGACTACCACTAAAGGATTCAAAATATAAATACCAATAATTATTATTATTTTAATAAATTATAGAGATATTTTTAAAGTGTCATCCAATTTTTTACAATTTCAAAGTTAAAACTTTGAACAAAAGTTCTCGATTCTCTTCTCTGTCCTCGAATTCTAGTTTGGACGAAAACAAAGATATAGAAGGGCTCTAAATTTACTAGAATAGAAGAAACTCTAGCTGGAGTCCGAGTGAAAATAAATGTGGAGATAAGAATTTTAAAAAACAACTCGGTTTCGAATTTAAGTTACCAGACTGGACGGTATTAAGGAGTTATTAAGTGTTTGCAGATCGTAATAAATATTTTAAAGCAATAAGATTCACCAACTTCCGATTTTATACTTATAACATTGTTGCTTTAGTTTATAGATACGTAGAAAAAAAAAATTTCTTGACTGAAGGAAGACCGAAGTAAAAATTTTTCTTCAAATTCTATTCTTGGTAGGTCATTTTTTTTTATTATCATAAGGGTGATTGTCTGTAAGGACGTCTTAAATCTGTATAAAATTGTCCGACCAAATTATTTTTGATTTTATTAGAAAAAAAATTAACAAGGGCTACAAAACTATCAGCTTAATCATAACAAATAAACAGCCGATTTAATTTTTGCTTTTTTGATATTTATGTATCTTTTACCATATAACATCACAGGGGACTGTTTGCCAGGGGACTGTTTTTTTTTATCAAATTGAGAAAAATCAAGCAAACTATTTCAATGCATTCACTTTTTCAAGTTCTCAACGAATGTTTACATTAATTAGAATAATATTAAGACTTATGGATCGAATTTTATAAATAAATTATAAATAAAAATAGTTGCCAGGGGACTGACGTTTTGAAGTGGCCCAGACACATATTTCCAGCACAAACGGTGCTTTGACACTAAATAAAATGCCGATAAAGCGCTAACAGCCCTATGGTTATTAACTCAAGGCCAGTTAGGCCCTTATAAACCTTACAAAAGGTAAAATAACACGCTGGATTTTTTTTTGGTTTTGAACTTTTGGCAGGGGACTGTTCTTAAAATGCCTGGGACAAACTTTGGTTTAATGAATTTAATGAAACAAATTAATTTTCGGTACTTTTTATTGAAGAAGATTGTTAGTTAACTAATTAAGTTTATAAACCTTATGGCCCAAATTATATATTATAGACGAATAACTTAAAATTTAATCTTAAAGTTTTAATTTTGAGAATGGGACAGCCCAGGGGACTGTTATTTCGGTGGTTTACGAATTTATAGCAAAAAAACCAAAATTTATTTCATTTTAGTTTTCAATGCTCCAAATAGAAATGTTTTTTTACTTTCGTAATAAATTTTTTTTAGTAACAAAATAACAATTTTTCCAATAAAAAAATGCCTGGGACAGCAAAAAACATCCTTACAGAGAATCACCCATATATACTTGATACAATATATTTTTATATTTGATAAAGATTTTTAGATACTTTAGGGAAGCAGCACCTTGAGAAAATTTTTCTCGAGAATATTTGATACCTATTTTATATATTATTTTACCGTGCAATTATACATATTGAATGAAAAAAAATGATAAAATATTTTCTTGGCTCGTGAACCTTTCTTTCTGTGTATTTAACTTAAAAGTTTTGTTCTGAAGAACTTTATCGAGTTATAAACGTTAAAAGCTCTAAAATATTCCCAATTATAGATAGTAAATTCAAATCCCGCCCTTTGGACGTTAAAATATATAAATGGGTATAAAAAGCATTTAAATCTTCATCCTCAAAATAAAAAGTGTTTGCCGTGGAAGTGAAAACAATTTTAAAATGTTTTGATGTCGAATCACGTTTTCGCTTTGCTAAAAACCGTCAATTCCTCTGACATGATAAAATAATTGGATTACCGTAAAAAAAAAGGAATTAATAAAAACGCTCGCAAGGTCTAACTGCTTACGGTGCACAGGGAGAGCGAGATGCGTGTATATATATGGAGGAATTTAAATGTCGGCCAACCGTATAATCGATCCCACTCTACTCTGCGCATAACCTGAATATTGGGGAATAGATATCACACACAATGCGCTGACACGATAACCAAGACTGGAGCATATAGTACAAACCGGCAAGGTTTGCGTTTAGTCACTAGTCACTAGTCACCAGTCACTCGTTCCCGCCCTCGACCCTTCAACCCTTTTTCTGCAACTGGAGGATCCTACAGATGGAGATCCTTTATGTTGAATATGCATGAATCCTTTTCCTGGTCTTCTATTTAAGGGACATTGACCTGACAGGAAGGAATTACGAAATCTCGAGGATTTTCGATTATCATCCGACAACCCGCGAAATATTCCTCGATTACGTCCTCATAATATATGAATTATATTATATAAGTACAATCTTGGTGTTGAATTCCAAATCCGAAATTCAGATTCACGTAAACACTCTGCGAAATTGAATGTGTCATCGCAAGGAATCTACCAAGTGAGTTGTCGTACTTATTCCTCCACTGGACAACTTTAATGGCATATCCATTAATTCGAGTTGGATTTTATTCCCATATTCATTTATCATATGTATTATACTATCGTGTCACACTGCAGACCAAGTATTGCATCAAATACCAGTCTAAGCTTCATATTGTGAATGGGGCTCGAATTATTCCACTAATTGACTGGATTCTTCAGATTGTTGGTTTGAGAAGAGACCATTCGGCAGCCAGATGTAGATTTCACAAAAAAGAACGTGATTTTGATGAAATGAGGTTATGAATAATATGTAACTTCTGTTACGATGAAATAATGACATCATAACGAATCCAAAAGTTAAATTAGATCTATCTGAGAGAGTGGGTAATTTTTGATCTATGCAAATTAAAGTTTATTTAATAAGCTTTCTGATGTAATTTACAAAAATTTTATAAGTTATCACATTCCATAGTTATTTGCAAAGAAACAAAGTTCCAAATTTTGAGGATTTTGAAGAATTCAAATTTATGTCATTCCTCAACTATTTAATTAAGAAACATATATAAGTATGCAAATTAAAGCTTACTTAATAAGCTTTAAGATGGAATTTACAGAAATTTAATTGGATATCGCGTTCAATTGTTATTTTGCAAAGAAACAGTCAAAGTTCCAAATTTTGATGATTTTCAAGAATTTCAATTTCTGTCATTCCTAAACTATTTAAGTAAGAAACATATATAAGTATGTAAATTAAAGCTTATTTAATAAGCTTTCTGATATAATTTACAAAAATTTTATAAGTTATCGCATTTAATAGTTATTTTGCAAAGAATCAAAGTTCCAAATTTTGATGATTTTGAAGAATTCAAATTTCTGTCATTCCTCAACTATTTAATTAAGAAAAATATATAAGGATGCGAATTAAAGCTTACTTAATAAACTTTCAGATGGAATTTACAGAAATTTGATAGGATATCGCGTTCAATTGTTATTGCACGGAAATACGGTAAAAGTGAAAATTTTTGTGATTTTCAAAAATTTTTGAATTTTTGTCATTCCTAAACTATTTAATTTAGAAAAATAGATAAGTATGCAATTGAAAGCTTGTTAAATAAGCTTTCAGATGCAATTTACAGAAATTAAATATGATATCGCGTTTAATTGTTATTGCACGGAAATACGATGAAAGTGAAAATTTTTCCGATTTTTGAAAATTATTGAATTGCTCTCATTTCTAAACTAATCGACCGATTTGGCTGATCTTTGAACTTAACCTCGAAAATCGTCCTAAAAATGAGTATGTTACGTTTTATTGAGATCCATATAGAATTGTGGGAGTTAGAGAAGAGACAAGGCCGGTTATATCGTATATATACACATAGATATATAAACTTTTGAACCATATGGATTTTCTGAATCCGCTTAACGAGCTGAGTCGAAATATAACAAAATTTTTCAAAAGTTCCGTCATGAGGACCAATGCAATAGTTAGATTTCTATTAAATCTACTAAAAAAAGAATCGTTTGTCCTGATAAGAAATGTACTAGAATTAATTAGTGAAACGAATACCCATTTAAAAAAAAATATAAAAATAATCGGCGTTGAAATATAAACCGCAGAGTAATTTATACACATACGGCTGGAGAGCGAGGGTGTGTCAGGAACTTGAAACTCAATATCCAATTCCGGATTCCTAATTCAATTAACGAGCGTTCATGTGCATCTAACTTGTTCCTATCTCTATAGATAACTAGATATAAAATATATATGAGAGATATTGATTTCGGTGAGTAGTCAGCAGAATTTTATCGTCAACAACTAAACCTTCTATTCGTATTTGTAAGCTAAAGGATCTATCATAAAGCATAAAGCAAGTTGACTTCCCCTTTTCCTTTTCCATCTTGATCAAAGTTAAATTTCTTCAAAATCAAAGAACGATCTCCTTTTTATCTACATCTCCGTTCGCTAAATCGCTGATGAAGAATACACTAAAGTGGCTTTACATCTTTCCTTGATTTTCCTCGAATGTATATAAGTATAAAGTGTAGTGGGAGGAGAAAATACGAGGGAACAAGAGTAAAAGGAGGAGGAAAATCCTCAGTAACATTCATTTGAGGGTAGACGGAACGGGATAAAATCCGGTGGGTAATGAGCGTTCTTACCAGCCAGTGTGCCAATTATTTAATTGCACCTCTGGGAGCAGGACTAACTAGTGAACCGAGGAGCTCTCAACCCATGCCCTTGCCCCGACCCGGCCTCGGGAGACCAGCCAAGAGGACAGAGAACAGAGGATAGAGTATGGAGGATCGTTAGATCTGATTACCTTTATTACCATCCAGTCCCTTTACTTATTTATTAGTTGTAAGTTATTCATTTTTTGTTTTCAACTTTAAATGTCGATTTTATCCATAATTTATTGTAATCTTAAGGAAATAAGAGCTCTGGATAGAAAGATTTAGTTCTATTTTATAAGATTTAGTATTAGTTACTAAATGATTTAGGAGCAAATGTTTTATTACCAAATATTTAGTAAATTGCGTTACTAATGTTGATTTAATCTTACTATCCGTGAAGTTTATTTATATTAGCAACCTTGCAGTCACTATGTGACTGCCGTGACTTGTAGACTATAAATAAATAAAATTTTGTTCTATTAAATAATGACTTTTGTTAAATTGCACTGTACGTTATTAAGTATTGACGTTTTTAAAGATATAAGCTCATTCTGATGTTACACTCATCAAGAGCTTTCATTTGAGTACCCACTTGCATTTTTGATATATTTTTCATATATTTATATATATAATAAATATAAATATGTAAAATATATGAAAAATTGATGTGGGTATTTAAATAAATGGTCTTGATGAGTGTAACATCGGGATGAGCTTATATCTTTAAAAATGTCGATAATTCACTAGATACAAGGTTGTTTCTTTATTATGTAATATATATAATACATATTTTAAAGATATAAGCCCATCCCGATGCTACACTCATTAAGAGCTTTCATTTGAGTACCTACATACATTTTTGATATATTTTTCATATATACATATATATAATAGATATATAAATATATAAAATATATGAAAAATTGATGTGGGTATTCAATTGAAAGGTCTTGATGAGTGTAACATCGGGATGAGCTTATATCTTCAAAAATGTCAATAGTTTACAAGATACAAGGCCATTTTTAAATTATGTTATATATATAATATATATTTCAAAGATATAAGCTCATCCTGATGTTACACTCAATTTTTCATATATACATATATATAATAGATATATAAATATATAAAATATATGAAAAATTGATGTGGGTATTCAATTGAAAGGTCTTGATGAGTGTAACATCGGGATGAGCTTATATCTTCAAAAATGTCAATAGTTTACAAGATACAAGGCCATTTTTAAATTATGTTATATATATAATATATATTTCAAAGATATAAGCTCATCCTGATGTTACACTCATCATGAGTTTTCATTTGAGTACCCACTTGCATTTTTGATATATTTTTCATATATACATATATATAAATATATGAAAAATTGATGTGGGTACTCAGATGAAAGGTCTCAATGAGTCTAACATCGGGATGAGCTTATATCTTCAAAAATGTCAGTAGTTCACAAGATACAAGGTAATTTCTTAATTATGTATCTTGAGATAGAGAATTTCCGAATATAGCCTAAATACTTATCATAAATTGACTATTTGCTAATTTTCTTAAAAATATAAATTTAAATAAACAGAAATTAATAGCCCCAAGTCCTGTCTAACGGCGGTGAAAATATCCACCGACGATATATTTTAAATGAAACAGCTTCAGAAAAGTAAAACTATAAAAGCTCAGCGTATTTTTTTTTATCGTCCGATGGATCGTGACATATTTTAAAAGTCGGTATGTTTATCTTCCGTGACCCTCTCGACTCTTCTGACAGTGATTGACGCTCCGTTCGCCAGATATTTGTCTTATATTTATTTTTCCGGGTTTCTTAATATTTATCTTAGCTCCTGTCAAACTGTGGACAGTGCAATAAATAAACCAAGCTGATACCGATACCAGTATGTGCTTTCCTTCTTCAGCTCATAGAGTGTTTTAGAGCTGATCGGCAATCTACGAGGTTCTATACTCCCTCACCCTCCTGCTATTAGTCTCCGTCAGCCCTTCGAAAATTATGTTCCTCCAAAATAATCACTAAAACTGGGAGCTCACCCAAATGATCTCCCTCAATATCATACAGTGTATTTATTTTTATTTATTTGATGAGCACTAAAAAGACCGTACCGGTGATAAATTTCATTAAATCTTGTTAACGATGTTAGTAACGTCTGTCATAGCCGACAGCGAGTTAGCAGTCGATCTATATATATATATACATATATACAATAAAGCTCAGATTTATCTCTACTCGGATAGATTAAACTTGAGAGTTGAGCCGTCGCTGGTAATATTATTGCTGGCATTGCCGCTGCATATCGAGTGTTTTGAGCGTCCCGTGAGAGGATACACCTTCTACCTCTATAATCTCGACAGTGTACTATGTTTTATTCAAACTTGGATAATTTTACCCAAATTTAATTACTTTTACTCTATTTACAGGAATTAATTTTAGAAATAAAAATTTATTTGTTAAATTAAGTCATAATATTTTGACATTTAAACAGAAATTTAATTAATTTTGATAAAGATTATTAAATAAATAAAATTTTGCTTTAATAAACTGTACTTTCTTAAATATTGACGTTTTTAAAGATATAAGCTCATCCCGATGTTGCACTTATCAAGAGCTTTCATTTGAGTACCCACATGCATTTTTGATATATTTTTTATATATTCGTATATATAATATATATAAATATATAATATATATGAAAAATTGATGTGGGTACTCAAATGAAAGGTCTCGATGAGTGTAACATCAGGATGAGCTTATATCTTTGAAAATGTCAAAATTTCATAAGATACAAGGTCATTTCTTAATTACGTAATATATATTTTAAAGATATAAGCTCATCCTGATGTTACACTCATCAAGACCTTTCATTTAAATACCCACATCAATTTTTCATATATTTTATATATTTATATATATTACATATATGTATAAATGAAAAATATATCAAAATGCATGTGGGTACT
>CAJNRD030001116.1:10162783-10179157 GCA_905319865.3 Cotesia congregata
TATATATATATATATATATATATATATATATATATATATAATATATGAAAAATTGATGTGTATACTCAAATGTAAGGTCTTGATGATTATAACATCGGGATGAGCTTATATCTTTAAAAATGTCGATAGTTCACCAGATACAAGGTCATTTCTTAATTACTGACATTTTTTACGATATAAGCTCATCCCGATGTTATACTCATCAAGAGCACTCATTTGAGTACCCACTCGGATTTTTGATATATTTTTTATATATACATATATATATAAATATTAAATATATAAAATATATGAAAAATTGATGTGGGTACTCAAATGAAAGGTCTTGATGTGTACAACATCAGGATGAGCTTATATCATTAAAAATGTCAATATTTCACAAGATATGCGGTCATTTCTTAATTATGTATCTAGAAATAGAGCATTTTCTAATGCAGCCTAAATAATTATTATAATTAATTGACAATGATACTAAATTTCACTAAAAGAATCGATTTCATCATATGATTATCCTGGGCACAAAATTATTCTTATTCTCTTAATAATATAGATTACTTCCAAGAGTCAAAAGCTAAAAAGCCTAAAAATTAAAGAGTAATTTCTGAGTACCCAAAAAAAAAAATAAGAAAAATTCTTTAAAGAGAAATAAGAAGGCCGTTTGTTTTTTTTTCTTTTTATTTTTATTTGGAAGTACAAATGAGTACATTGCACTCTTTTCTTACTCTCAAGTCAAACATATTAACCCCGGGGAGCACAAAGGAGCCAGGAGACAAAAGGATGAAAACGAGACGCGTGTTCTCTTCTCCAGCTCCTCATGCTCGGTGTGGATAGACATAGAACCTGGCTCTCTGCACTCTGCACCACTCTATACTCTATACTTATACAGAGTAAAGAGTAGAGAGTGTATAACGGATATCATTGGGATGTTATGAACGTTAATGGAGAGTCGTTAATTACGGCGTTGGTCATGGTGTCCTGTAGCAACTGGCAACTGGCGCTCGTACGTCTTCAGACTGGGATTCCTTAGCCTCCCGCCGTGAGAAATAAAGCGTGGGTTCTACTCTTCTCCAGCTCTACTCGGAGTACTATCAAAAGTCTGTGCTAGTAACATAACGAGCTGGAGTGCATGAAACTCTTTGAAGAAAGAAAAAGATTGAGATTGAGATGAACCAGCAGAGCTCCTCAATTCCTTGATACGAGTCTTGAGTAGTCCTGAAAGTGGCACGGTCTCGTGTATCAACCACTGGTAACCAGCTACTTGCTTATAGTTTTCTAGTTCGACTAAGACCCGGTCAACCTTTCTATACTTGTCTTTTATTTCATTTCGTTTCATTTTGTTCTGTTCTATTGAAACAGTTACCCTGGGAATTACGAGTCAGACGTATCATTCAAGTTATTCAATTACTCGGTGCACTTTCTTGTGACCTCTATTTACATATTTAGATCGACTTGTTACTTTTTATTATTTTGAGGGTCAAAAGTCTCGTTTTATGGAAACCAAGCCAGCTTTCTCAACAATCACAACGGATAAAAGGATTTAGTAACGAAATTTATAGTCATTTATATGGGTAAAAAAAATGTTACCCATCAATATTATGTGTTACAGTATAATAAAATATTAGGTAGATTTCATAGAAATCAATCTTTTGCATTGGTCCTCATGTCGGAATTTACTCGGAATTTTGTCGTAATATCTCTTAACTAGTCGAGTAAAGCTCAAAAATAAAGTTAGTTAAAAAATTTATATATATATGCAATAAAACGCGGGATGTTGCCGCGATTGTGTCTACAATTCTTGACGGATCTAGATGGAATTTGTCATACATATTCTTTGGATAATAACTTTGAATGAGTTCAAAGATGAGCGAAATCCTTCAATAAGTTTAGAAATGGCAGCTCTTTAAAATTGTCAAAATAGTGAAAAACACGTTTTCGGTGACTTCATTGATGTATAACTTTTGATTGAAAAGAGATGGCTAATTTTTGATAAATTTATGTGAAAGGTCATGAAATTACCTTCAATTTGGCGTATATAACATTGACATTTTGACCATTTTAAGTTATTTTATCAAAGTTAAGAGTTCTATTGAAGCATTTTCAGGCAATGTGTACTACAACCGATTTATGAATGTTATTCTGTCGAGAATTCTCAACAGATCCTTATGAAATTTAGTACAGAGATTCTTAGGACAATTAGCTTGCATGAGCCCTAAAATCAGCGAAATACTTCGATTAGTTCAGAAATAATAGCTCTTCAAAATGATCAAAATAGTAAAAATTACGTTTTTGACGACTTCATTTATGCATAACTTTTAATCGCAAAAAGATAGCTGATTTTTGATAAATTCATGTGAAAGCTTGTAAAGTTCCTTCTAACTTGACGTACAAAACGTTAACTTTTTGACAATTATTAGTTATTTTATCGAAGTTAAAAGTTCAATTGAACCATTTTCAGGCAATGTGTAATACAACCAACTTATGCATATATGTTAAAATAAATTTCATTCCATGTCAAACGAACGTTATTGAGACCAGATGATGATTCATTCTGGGAAATCTACCTTCCATTTCGGGTGTGGCCGAATGGCGTCTTTTTTTTAATTATTCTAAATAAATTATATTAATATAAACAAAGCCTTATTATATCAATATAAATATTTGTTTCCACCAAATAATATTTAGAAGTAGTAACTAAATATTTTTTGGTAAGTATTGTCGGTAGATGGCTATGCTTTAATTCCAATGTGATACATAATCTATTAACTGACTCAAATTATTTTATTCAGCTTGATTTTGGGAGATTAATCTTCCCTTTGAAAACACACATACTCCCAAAAGGCTTACATGTAATTTCTCAGTGGAGTTTAGTTTAAATTATTCAATTAGTCTATTATTATGTTAAAAACTTGTATAATTTTTGATTTTATAAATGTCGCTAAAAAATTATCATTTAATGAGATTATTTTCTTTATAATACCTTATATTCTTACTTAAAATTATTTGTTTTAATTATTTTGATTTATTTTGAGTTAAAAGTTAGGTTATACGGTAAAATTAGTTAAAAAATTAATTTATTTAATACCAATAAACGATTTATTGCGAAGCAATAAATTCTTTGTTAAATACTACTAAATATTTATTTAGTGGAAATTAATAGGCTTTAATAAATTATTTAGTAACTATTACTAAATTTTATTGACGAAAAAGCTTGAAGATAAATAAATCTTGAACAACTATAAAAAAAAAATAATAATCCCGAAATTTAAAACTCTAAACCCTTTATCACCTGAGTCCTGGGGCATAAATCTCAATACTTTATTTTAAAACCGGAAATAAGAAGCCGGGTGGGCAAAAAGAGATAGATTGTGTTGTTACGGTGTTTGGAGACTTTTCCGCGTCCGCTGGTGTCCAAGAAAATAAATATATATTCGTATTCGCAACCAGGTCACCCGTTGATAATTTTTTTCGGTTATTTCAACTCGAGTAAAGAGTAGAGAGAGCTCTAAAACTCTAAAACTCTTCTCTTTTACTGTCCTGGTCATACATATAGAGTCTAAGAGGATTTCAAATTCATCTTGGCTCTCGATCGCTTAAACTACAAACACAAAAAACAACCTGGCTATTTATATTCCGAAGAAAATTTATTTTAAAATAATTGATAAAGAAAAATCGTTGTAAGAAAATAATTTTCGGAGTAATTTAATAAAAATTTATTACCAGAGAGAAAATAAAGGACCGTAACGGTCAATTTAGTTAATAAATGATCTCATTATACGTGATAAGTAAAAAAGTATCGTCAGTAGCAGTACGGTTGGCGAAATATCTTATATATCATTCTAACGTGAAATTGGATATTTATTGGTGACAGATGGGACACGCTGGCACTGTGGATCACGCGGTGCAATCAATCATACCGTAACACCAGCACTACTACCACCTTAACCGCGCAAACACCAACACCTCCGTACTCGGGATAATGAATCGACTCTGTCATATGATGGTAGGTCATTCCCATGTGGCTTCTATTCTATTCTATTCTATTCCTTTCATTCCACCACTAAACAATACCTAAATAACCCACGCGTCCTTTCTATAAAATTGAACAGAATCCAATATTCAAATTCCTCTAAAAAATCCAACTTTAAAGAAAAACTTCCAATAACTTCATAATCGATCACTTATCCAAGAAAATTTCCCAGCGATTCTTTGATAAAGAAGCTGCTTTACAATATTAGCATTTTGTTGGTGACATGCTCGGGGGGGAGTGTAACGTAACAGGCTTTAGATGTAACCAAGCCTATTAAAATTCAAGTTACGCCTTGAAAGGTACACCAGTAATATAAAATAAAGTCTTAAGGCTCTGAGCAGCCTCGTTTGCTTTAATTTTATCTCTTTCATTATTATGATTATGATTATGATTATGTTAATGGAAATCTGTTCCTTATCAGGGAGCATGTTACTCGTTACACACATGTGCTTGGTTTGTCAGTTAAGCAGCGGGTGAATGGAGGAAGGACCGCGATAACAACCAACAATTTAATGTCCTCTTTCACCTTTAGCTCATGAACTGTCGCTGTCATCACATCACGCACCTCGTTATTTATTAAACTCACTTTAAACTCGTTTACGTCCCGAGTTTTAAATGTATTTACTTTTTTACGGCTGGTCAAACCGGATTAAATCACTCGAACCAGTCCCAGAACAACGCTAATCATCATCACTCACTGATACACATCTAATAAAAACGACACCTTCAATACAATTAACAATTTACAATTGTCCGAACCTCAGTTTTGATAGATCAGTTAGAAACGGAGTAGCGTTTAATTTATAAATCAAAAAGACGCCATTCGGCCACACCCGAAATTGAAGGTAGATTTCTCAGAATGAATCATCATCTTGTCTCAACAACTTCCGTTTGACATGGAATGAAATTCATTTTAACATATATACATAAGTAGGTTGTATTACACATTGCCTGAAAATGGTTCAATTGAACTTTTAACTTCGATAAAATAACTAATAATTGTCAAAAAGTTAACGTTTTGTACGTCAAGTTAGAAGGAACTTTACAAGCTTTCACATGAATTTATCAAAAATCAGCTATCTTTTTGCGATTAAAAGTTATGCATAAATGAAGTCGTCAAAAACGTAATTTTTACTATTTTGATCATTTTGAAGAGCTATTATTTCTGAACTAATCGAAGTATTTCGCTGATTTTAGGGCTCATGCAAGCTAATTGTCCTAGGAATCTCTGTACTAAATTTCATAAGGATCTGTTGAGAATTCTCGACAGAATAACATTCATAAGTCCGTTGTACTACACATTGCCTGAAAATGCTTCAATAGAACTCTTAACTTTGATAAAATAACTAAAAATGGTCAAAATGTCAATGTTATATACGGCAAATTGAAGGTAATTTCATGACCTTTCACATGAATTTATTAAAAATTATCCATCTCTTTTCAATCAAAAGTTATACATCAATAGAGTCACCAAAAACGTGATTTTCACTATTTTGATAATTTTAAAGAGCTGCCATTTCTAAACTTATTGAAGGATTTCGCTCATCTTCGAACTCATTCAAGGTTATTATCCAAAGAATGTGTATAACAAATTTCATCTAAATCCGTCAAGAATTGTAGACACAATAGCGGCAACATCCCGCGTTATATTGCATATATATATATAAATTTTTTAACTAACGTTATTTTTGAGCTTTACTCGGCTAGTTAAGAGATATTACGAAAAAATTCCGAGTAAATTCCGACATGAGGACCAATGCAAAAGATTGATTTCTATGAAATCTACCTAAAAAGAAGTTCGGGGATTTGGATAGCCCAGGAAATTTATGAAACCCAAACGCGTCCATTTAAAATCCATTGGTTAAAATAAAGGGATTGAGGGGAAATTGTCCATTGACCGTGAGGCAAACCTTTAGCCTCCCGGCTGTTCACCTCCCAAACCTGAAAACACATCTATCCACACAATGGAATCGAAAATGACATAGAGTAGTCTTGGTTGTAAAGTTTCGACGAGTTTCCAAATGAAAATCAATATTTACACGTCATATTCCGCATGATGTAGGCCGGAAGTTTGTGATATCCCTCAAAATATCTCTCTATCCATTTCTACATCGAAATCCACATCGGTTGGATTCTATAGATCTATCTGCATTTAAATCTATCCCGTATTTACAATTGTAAAACCTGGAATATTAATTCAAATTCAAATATCACGGACGCGTAAAAAATCAATCAAAAGTTAAAATCACCCAATCCAAATATTTGCAGTTTGATGTTCTGCTGCTAGATAAATTGATCTCACTGCTGGAGAATTCTGACTGTAATTGTAAACATGAAAAAATCAAGAGTTTTGCACTCCAGAAACTGGAAATTAGATAATTGATGGAATTTAAACAACAGAAGGGGCTTTCGCGGATGAGGATCAGGATCAGGATAGGGGTAGGAGTGGAAAGCAAGGTTGGAGGAGAAAGAGGGTGGTGCAGATGAAAGTTTAACGTGGGTATGCGGTTCCTCGTACGGTGGTGCTCGTTTGCGACAAGTCGTTTGCCAGAAGCAAAGTAACTTACTGTTGTGTGTTTACCGAACGCAGTTACGCGGTGTAGCACGGCACTCTCTGGTGGTTACTTTAGTTAGGAAACCCCCTCGCAGCATTCGGAGTCATTCCGGGCTAGCTCCACAGCTTGCACCCTCCAGAGACTGGGAGCTTAACCAACCGCCAAGTGTGTCGCCAGCAGTATTGCCCAGCATCCTGGCTGTGGCCCAGTTTCTCCCTTATTTCTCCCTCACTTTCCCTGTGTGATGTGTGCACTGTCCTGTGTACTCAACCAATATGTGCTCCGCTACTCCATGTGTCGAAGCAAACAGTCTATTTTGTCTCCCTGTTCAGTTCCCGACGTATTGTGGTGGGAAGACACCAACCCTAGGACACTCTGGCTAATCCTCTGCTTCCGAAAGTAACTTTCGTTTTACTTCTTCATGTTTTACATTGAAACTTTTTGCTGATTAATTATTCCTATATAATTTGGATAGCTGCGCTCATTTTACTGATAGAAGGATTTAATAAACTGATTTGGGAATAAAAAATATTCCCCATCGATATTATTTGTTACAGTTTAATAAATTATTTTTGTATTCTAAATTAATTATATTGATATAAACGAAGCCTTTTTATATCAAAATAAATATTTGTTTCACCAAATAATATTTAGTAGCAGTTACTAAATATTTTTTGGTAAGTATTGTCGGTAGATGGCTACGCTTTAATTCCAATGTGACACATAATTTATTAACTGACTCAGATTATTTTCTTTATAGTACCTTATATTTTTACTTAAATTTATTTATTTTGAGTAAAAAAGTTAGGTTATACAATAAAATTAGTTAAAAAAAGAATTTTTTATAAAAATTGTATTTTTGGGTTAAATATTGAAAATACAAAAAAATCTATTTTGAAGGAAATTAAATTTTCTACAAAAAAGATTTCCATAAATTTTTCCATATCTAGCACGCCTGGTGATAAAAATGCCAAGAAAATAGAAAAAATCTAAAAATAAGACAAAATTAAAACGGGAAAATTGATAGGTGTGATTTATGAAAATAATGGCTCGTAAATGTATCGAAGGGTTCGATTCCCATAAATTAATAGTTTTGGGGAAATGCTGGTGGCATCTAACTATCCATCCTCTCTTAGCAAAGCTAGACTCCATAATAACGTGTATCTGTGTATCTGTGTGTAGTTTATACTATTTGGCAAAACATGGGTACTCTGAAATCGACAGTTTGATTATATATACCGTGAGGATCAATATAAACTGGAATACTCGAGCACACATACTAGAATCTCAAATGTACGGACACATTCAGAGAGGGTAATGCTCAGTAGGAGCATAGAGTACTGCATCACTTGGTATTGCTATTGCTGGTTGCTGATTATCAGGTGGACCAGCTCCGCACGATTTAACGGGACAGTCAGTATGGGATTATAAACGCGTTGACAAGGTGACGGACAAGCCTGTCGTTTGCATCTGGTCAATACAATCTTGTTTCTACTCCCTCTCGCTATTGTATACAGTGTATACTGTTAGTAACAACCGGCCAACACATACTCACACTCATCTGGATTTTATCATTTTGGTTGCTAGTTTTCCTGGTTCATTTGCCTGGCTGCTCCCTTTTTCCACCCACAGACGTCAATTATTTACACTCGAACGTCCAAATAATTATCACTCGATAATGTACAAACATTGTTGCTAATTTTCCGCAACATATTATTGACAGTAACGCAGATGTCCAGCCATTGGACAAATTATTTAGGAATAATTAATCACCAAAATGTTTCGATGGAAAAAATTATAGAAGGTTTTAGTTCTATTTGATAAGATTTAGTAATAGTTACTAAATCATTTATTTCCATCGAATAAATATTTAGTATTATTTAACAAAAGATTTATTGCTTCGCAATAAATCGATTATTGGTATTAAACAAATTAATTTTTTAACTAATTTTACCGTATAACCTAACTTTTAACTCAAAATAAATCAAAATAATTAAAACAAATAATTTTAAGTAAGAATATAAGGTATTATAAAGAAAATAATCTCATTAAATTATAATTTTTGAGACATTTATAAAATTAAAAATTAAACAAGTTTTTAATATAATAATAGACAAATTAAAAAATTTAAACTAAACTCCACTGAGAAATGACATATAAGCCATTTGGAAGTATGTGTATTTTCAAAGGGAAGATAAATCTCCCAAAATCGAGCTGAATAAAATAATCTGAGTCAGTTAATAGGTTATGTATCACATTGGAATTAAAGCATAGCCATCTACCGACAATACTTACCAAAAAATATTTAGCAACTGCTACTAAATATTATTTGGTGGAAACAAATCGCGTTACTAAAGCCAGAAGAGCGTATAAAAAATTTTTTTTTACTCCAACTTGCCTAAAAATGTTTATAACATATAGATCTGTAAGGAAAGTGAATAAAAATTTTTTTTTTGTATACGCCCTTTTGGCTTTAAGACGAAAAAAATTTTTTTTTTTAAGGCTAATTATTTATTATGATTAAAAAAGAATATGCGCCCTTATGGCTTTAAAATTTTTTTTATCTTAGAGCCAAAAAGGCGTATATAAAAAAAATTTTTTTCATTCCCTTTTCTTACAAATTTGAATGTTATAAACATTTTTAGGTCGGTTGGAGGAAAAAAATTTTTTTTTATACGCTCTTCTGGCATTAGTAACGCGAAATATTTATTGTGATATAATAAAGCTTTGTTTATACTAATATAATTTATTTAGAATAAAAAAATAATTTATTAACCTAAATCATTTATTAAAGCCTATTTATTTCCACCAAATAAATATTTAATATAGTATTTAACAAATTATTTATTGCTTCGCAATAAATTGTTTATTGCTATTCAACAAATTCTTTTTTTTTATGCGGATCTTTAACCTTTGTTCTAAAATTCTGACTAAATTATCAGAGATACGATAAAATTGACAAAAGCCTATTTATAGAAAATTTAATTTCCTTCAAAAAACGTTTTTTATTTACCTTTAATATTTCATCTATAAATTTGATTTTCATAAAAAACTTCCGTTTTTTTAAATAAAGATACCTCCTTTTACTTCCGATCTAAAAAATTTTGATAAAAAAATATATTAGATAATTTCTCTGTATTTTTAATATTAAACCCAAAATTTATTATTTCAGGAGTTAGTTTATTTTTATCGCTGATGTATCTTATAAATTAAAAGAGAGAAAAATAAATATAATTTTATTTTAAGCTGAAAATTCCCCTGGCACTTTGTCCTGTGGGAATAAAATAAATAACTTTTATTAAAACAAATGAGGTAAATGGATTTTTCAGTTAGGATGTAAACAAGATTAGAGAAAAACGTTTGCGTTTTCAAAAGTTCGTTGGACTCATTTGCCGAGATAGGAGAGAAGGGAGAGAGAGCTTTAAAACTAGAGTCGCCTAGAGTGAAAGTGACACGTCAGTATATAACTATTTTTTATTAACGTCTATTTTTATTATTACACTTGCACGGTTTGCAAATAATATTCAAATGGGTGCGCTAATGGATCTCCGCTCTAGCACACAGCCCTCAGTCCTCAGTCCTCAGACCTCGAAGCACACACAGACTCGGAGAACCTCTATTACTGCCACGGAGAATCTACTATCAAAGTGGTACAGAAGCACGCAGTTTGTGGGCGTGTGCAGAGGGGCATTCATCTTGTCTAGCGCAAACCGACACAACTAAAGTCACCCTTTCCATCCATGCACCCAAGCATCCCCTGGCTTCTCTTCATCCCTGTCCCACCGCAAAAGCTTCTACTCCACTCACACTCGAGGACAGAATTACGAATAGACGAAACGTGTCACTGTATTTCCTTTAAACTTACTATTTTCTCCGCGACAGCGTCAACCTTTTTTACTCTATTATTTCAATAAATATTTCACTATTTTTATAGACACTTTATTTTATTAGTATATTTAATATAAATCTAACTATAGCATTGGTTTTGCTACATTTCGACTCAACTCGTCAAGCGGATTCAGAAAATCCATAAGCACGGAGAAAATTTTATAGTAGAGTTTATTATCTAGTTATGTTAAAATCTATTAACTGAATTCAATAGTAGTAAATATATTATTTAAATAATTAAGTAAACCATCTGAATTGTAGTATTTACCATCCTGATGGTAACTACTACTATTATGATGGTAATCAGTAATAATAACTGTTATTATTTTAATTAGTTACTACTATTATCAAAATCGTAATTCCTAATATAACCTCATGGTTACAGTTACCATCAGTAATAATAA
The DNA here is from genome assembly GCA_905319865.3 of Cotesia congregata. NCBI lineage: Eukaryota > Metazoa > Arthropoda > Insecta > Hymenoptera > Braconidae > Cotesia > Cotesia congregata. The sequence continues at coordinate 10,173,658 of CAJNRD030001116.1, forward strand.
TAACTACTATCTAAGCTAGTAAAAAATATTTAAAAAATTAAGAATCTGCGTTACTGTGGATGCATTTCTGAATAAACTAAAAGCAGCTGTAGTGCAGTGTAGTGCAGAAAAAATTGGAATTAAATTCGGATAGAATTTATATTTGAATTTTTATCTTTCTAAAACAAGTTTCAACCGCAAATTTATCAAAAAAAATTTGAAATTTCCAAACAAATCAAAATTTTCAATAAAATTTAACTTAAAAAAAAAAATTTTTATTTAAAAAAAAAATTTTTAATCTTAAAAAAAATGAAATTTTCAAAAAAAAATTTTGAAGGGAATTTAAAATATTTTAATATTTCAAAGAAAAAATTGTACATTAGCTAAAATATGGATGTAAATAAAGGATTTAATTAAGTAAACTTATATCATTTTTTCTTTCAGAATTTTTACGATCTGAGATAGTTACAGTTACCATCTTCGATTGTAACAGTTATAATTTATAATAATGACAATTATTATTTTTGATAGTAATCATTACCATTATTAATAGTAACTATTAAAATTCTCAATGATATCACCTATTATTTTGTTACTAATGAATTTAATTACCATTTTAGATAGTAGGAGTTACTATTTTTATATAGTAGGTAGTATAATTAATTTTTCTCCGTATGGTTTAAAAGTTTATATATCTATGTGTATCTATACGATATAACCGGCCTTGTTGCTTTTAGCGCTTTATCGGCATTTTATTTAGTGTCAAAGCACCGTTTGTGCTGGAAATATGTGTTTGGGCCACTTCAAAACTCAGTCCCCTGGCAGCTATTTTTGTTTATAATTTATTTATAAAATTAGATTCATAAGTCTTAATATTATTCTAATTAATGTAAACATTCATTGAGAACTTGAAAAGTTGAATGCATTGAAATAGTTTGCTTATTTTTCTCGATTTGATAAAAAAAAAACAGTCCCCTGTGATGTTATATGGCAAAAGATACACAAATATCGAAAAAGCAAAAATTGAATCGGCTGTTTATTTATTATGATTAAGCTGATAGTTTTGTAGCCCTTGTTAATTTTTTTTCTAATAAAATCAAAAATAATTTGGTCGGACAATTTTGTACAGATTTAAGACGTCCTTACAGAGAATCACCCATATAAATTTTAAGGTTAGGGAACTCTTTTTGTGTTGTCAAGTGTATATTGGTAATTCAGAGTGATATATTTTTTTTCAATCAATTAAATGTTAATAATTATTTAATGAGTGAATTTTTCGAAAATTTCCTCAAAAATGTTATTAATTAATTTTAAGATCAAGTATTTCTACATATTATTTTTTTATAGCCAAAAAAAAATTTTACAACTTTTAAATTAAATTTCAATAATATCAATTAGTTGGTCAAAACGGTATGAATAAAATAAATAATTTTATCATAGTAATAAAATGACCTTAATATGCAATTAAAATTCCGATAATTAATAAATTAAATTTTAAATATCAATAAGCGGCAATTATCGGGCACGCGAATAAAAATTAATTACCCCGTGCCATCAACAATGGCAATTATAATCAATATAATAATAATAACTATATATATACGGTATATAATTAAGCTAATTACTGCGCAAGGTATACTGAAAAAAAAGTTTTTTTATACCCGGAATACTGAATATTTTTTAGTCGAATTTTCTTGTAGTTAGTAAAGGTCAAGTTAAATATTTTAGATTTAAGAAAACTGGTATTTTAAATCTGAGAATACCAAGTTTTTTAACAGGACTAAAACTAAATTCTATGTTACCATAGCAACCGTGACGGTGGCGCCACTATTTTGTCATTTCCCTCCAATCTACAGTGTACGCGTGTTTTTTAGTTATTAGTTTACCTCGTGCCTGAGTCTACTTACCTAAATATTTATTTGTGTAAATTAAATAATTTATAAATTATAAATAAAAGTATTAATCATCAATATTACTAAAAAAACTTTTTTTTCAGTGTATCAATAATATGAATTCCTTTAAATTTTTACTTCTCGATCGGATAATTTTCCCGAAGAATGTCTTGATCGTTTATTATTTCAGAAACACGTAGATGATCGGGCGGGCGGCCGAGCGTTAAATCGAATTTACGTGGACTGAAATAAAAAGTGAAAAAAAAAATAAAAAAATAAAACAACCATCCACAGTTAAAATAGAAGAAGAAAGGAATAAATAAAGGGAACAAAAAGTATTGGAAGAATTGAGTGGCATCGAAATTGCAAACTCGCGTGTCCGTCTCGCAAAATGTGAAACTAACCAGGCCCACGAGGATCGGTCGCGGTCAATGATCATCCAGCGAATCGAAACGCCGAATTAAAACGTTACGGACCTGTTCCCACGCAAATCGTGATTTCGAGTTATCGCCAAACGTCCAGGGACACGCCCCACCCCAATTCATCCCCTTTCCACCCTTCAAGCTCTAGATTGTGTACGAGCTTTCATACTTTGTCCTTCGCTAACTCATATGCTCATATGCTTAAATTTTCTCTACCATTGTACTGTTATTATTACTCAAGTACACTCGTGTATTGATAACTTATTATTATTATTATTATTATTATTATTATTGTTATTGTTATTACAGTATCTATATTCAATAATCTGACAGCAGACGTTTACTTTAAGTTAAATATTTACACGTGATAATATTGAAATGTCAATTGACCAGACCGTTAGCACAGTCTTTTTAAGGTGTTTACTTATTAACGTATTGGTCATGCGATGAAATCATTCATAATTTGCATTTTTTATTTTTTAAACTTGTTTTTTTTTTTTTAAATTCATTAAAAGGAATGTTTAAGTAGAAAATTAAAATTCTTGAAAGATAGGTCTTAAACTTTTAAACCGGAATTCGAGGTCAAAGATTAGAGATACACTTTAAAATTGAAAGAATAGTTTTAATTTGTAAAAATTCGGCAGCCGAAATGGAAGTAGATTTCACAGTGAATCCAACAACTACTAAAATAATCATTCCTAAAACGAATGTAAGAGTAAAATTTCATTAGATCTGTCTGAAAGAGTACACAATTTTTTATCTAGACTGATGGTGAGGTATGCAAATTAAAATTTATTTAATAAGCTTTCAGATGCTATTCACAAAAATTTTACAAGTTATCGCATTCAATAGTTATTTTGCAAAGAAACAGTCAAAGTTCCAAATTTTGAGGATTTTTAACAATTTAAATTTCTATCAGTCCTAAACTATTTAATTAAGAAAAATATGTAAGTATGCAAATTAAAACTTACTTATAAAGCTTTCAGATGGAATTTACAGAAATTTGATAGGATATCGCGTTCAATTGTTATTGCACTGAAATACGGTAAAAGTGAAAATTTTTAAGATTTTTGAAAATTTTTGAATTTCTGTCATTCCTAAACTATTTAATTCAGAAAAATAGATAAGTGTGCAAGTTAAAGCTTGTTGAATAAGCTTTCAGATGCAATTTACTGAAATTAAATTTGATATCGCGTTCAATCATAATAAATAAACAGCCGAATTAATTTTTGCATTTTCGATATTTCTGTATCTTTTGCCATATAACATGATAGGGGACTTATAAACCTTACAAAAGGTAAAATAACACGCTGGATTTTTTTTTGGCTTTGAACTTCTGGCAGGGGACTGTTCTTAAAATCCCTGGGACAAACTTTGGTTTAATGAATTTAATGAAACAAATTAATTTTCGGTACTTTTTATTGAAGAAGATTGTTAGTTAACTAATTAAGTTTATAAACATTATGGACCAAATTATATATTATGGACGAATAACTTAAAATTTAATCTTAAAGTTTTAATTTTGGGAATGGGACAGCCCAGGGGACTGTTATTTCGGTGGTTTACGAATTTATAGCAAAAAAACCAAAATTTATTTCATTTTAGTTTTCAATGCTCCAAATAGAAATGTTTGTTTACTTTCATAATAAATTTTTTTTAGAAACAAAATAACAATTTTTCTAATAAAAAAATGACTGGGACAGCAAAAAACATCCTTACAGAGAATCACCCATTTATGTTTACTGTCTAACTAAAATGACTAACATCTAGCATTTAAAAAACCGCGGTTACTTATGCTTTAGGTAACTGCGCAAGCGGTGTTGCCAAGTCAAATACAAGACTTTAAAGAACGCAAGTTCCGAGTGATTTTTCATAAAAATTATAAAATATCTCCGTAGTACGTTCAGAAAACTACTTTTTTATTGTTTTAATCGTAAGCTTATTATTTTTTTAATCAAATTCAATGAAAATAAAATTTTTTTTAAATTGTTAATTGCATTAAATTCTTAACCAAATACACGGCTGATATTTACTGTTTTTTAATTTTTTTATTCATTATTAGGCTACGTAGATTGAATTTACAAATTTTCAAGAAATTTTAAAAATTTGACTTCGCTTGGATCTCCTTAATATCAATTTTTCACCGCCATTAAACTAAATTTAAGAGTATGAGGCTTCGCCCAATAATATAATACGAGGTAAGTTTGTACTTGCTCGTCACGTAACTGACGTTTATTTAGTTAGCAGTTTGGCCTCATGCAGACAATCCAACATACGGTGCCGGTGGAGAATCATCTCCACCTCCGACACTTTAACACTTTTTCGGGCATAAATCCTCTTATTCTTGCTCCTCTACCTCAGTCTCGATGCAATATCTCAAAAGTGTAATTAAGGAGGAGGAAATTTAAGAGGTGATTACCCACCCGAACGGAGATAAGATTGAGATCGCGTGTAATGAAAAAGAAATAAAGAAATGTTTTGACAGGTTCGAGTTACACTACCGGCAATTATTCTCCGTAATAATACCTTAAAATCATTTGGATATGTAGCTCGTATTCGTATTTCTATTCGTGAATGTGTATTAACCTTTTTTAAGTATCTTCCACTGAGAGAAAATAAATGTGTGGGTATTACACGGGCAATTGGACGTGCGTGGGATTTTTTGCTCTCAGTAACCAGAACCAGAGGCTTACAGTTATCTTCAGAATGATATGACCACATGATTGTGTTATAAAGTGACGGACCGCAGGAATTTAACTGTTTTACTGGAAAAAAATAATTGTTTTACCGAGTATGGACCAACCATATTTAATTATTTTTTTTTTCTATTTCAATTATTATTATTTTTATTATTAACGGGGAAATTTTGCGATTTTAATAATAATAATCTATATTTTTTTTTTCTTATTTTGTTTAAAGTCCCATAAACTACTAAGGTCATGAGCGACTACGGTAGGGGGTAAACTTTTGAGATTGGAACTAGTTTTATTTCTTGGGCTGAGCAGAATAATACACTTAAATATTGAAAATATTCATTGGTGTACGCCGGACTCGAACCCGGTCCAATGCTTTGGTAAGCAAGGGCCGGATCCGATAGGCTACTGCGCGCCCTAATAATCTATATTATTAATAGAAATTACCTCGTATCTTGTAAACTATTGACATTTTTGAAGATATAAGCTCATCCCGATGTTACACTCATCGAGA
>CAJNRD030001116.1:10180751-10236543 GCA_905319865.3 Cotesia congregata
TATATATATTATATGTATATATGAAAAATATATAAAAAATGCATGTGGGTACTTAAATGAAAGCTCTCGATGAGTGTAACATCAGGATGAGCTTATATCTTTAAAATATATATGTATTATATTATATTAGTTTATCAACGATTATTTGATTCTGACATTAATTACACGTTTTACATATGGATTTATTTTATCAGAAATTTTATTTTTTTTAAATTTAACTATGCAATTTAATTCTTTAGTCAAGAACTAAAAATTGTGATGTTATCAATTAACAATCCGTCGAATAAAATTCCTTTTTTTAATTGGTGTTGAATATTACACCAAGGATTCTTTTAAAAAATAATAGGGTTACAAAATACCTCGTGAATCAAAATAATAAATCGTGAATAATATAAAATTAAAAGTCAACAATGAATAACGATTTATTGAAATAACTGATCAGATGACAGAGTCTCATTCTCTATTGAATTACTATGAATAACCCGTATAATCCGTGAATAGTAATCCAGATGATATCAATGATCACTGGGAATTATTAATTGTCCTTACAGTGATTAATAAACACTAAAATTGTAACTGAAATTACGGATGAAAACATAAAGCTAACCGATAAAAAAGTAATTTAACGATGCACCTGCATAAAACTGTGGCTTAACGAGCTTGTAATATTTACGTCATCCTCAGCTAAAGATACGCGTAAGGTTATTCACACCGCACTTGTATATGTAATCGCAAGTGCCTGAATAAGTCCCGCACATCGTCCATCGTACATCGTACATCCTACATCGGACTTTCAATGAGCCTCAGGCAACCGGGAATTTTTTCTCCGCAGTTAAGTCTTCTTAATTTATTTTTTTTAGAGGATTTTACGCTTCGAACTTATAAAAAATCTTCGACACTTTAGTTTTTTTTACAAGGGCTTAAGGTTTATGGGTTGATTTTACGGAATCCTGTTACAGGACCAGCCAATTATTTTTTTAAAGTGATTAATTTTAATGGATATTATTTTAAGATTTAGATCTACGAAGACTGAAAACAAATTTAATAAATTTTCTTGAGTTTGTGACCAAAATTAGGTGATAAAAAATTGAGGTGTGCTAATTTTATTTTTTTAAATAAAATAATAATAATCACAATAATAAGCTTCTTTTAAAATTTTATTATTATTATTATTACTAGCAACCTTGCAGTCACTATATGACTGCCGTGACTTGCGAACTATAAATAAATAAAGTCTTGCTTTATTAAATAATGAATTTTATTAAATTGCACTGTACTTTCTTAACTATTGACGTTTTTGAATATATAAGCTCATCTCGATGTTACACTCATCAAGAGCTTTCATTTGAGTACCCACATGTATTTTTGATATATTTTTCATATATACATATATGTAATATATATATATAAATATATAAAATATATGAAAAATTGATGTGGGTATTCAAATGAAAGGTCTTGAGGAGTGTAATGTCATGCTGAGCTTATATCTTTAAAAATGTCAATAGTTCATAAGATATGAGGTCATTTCTTGGTTATGTAATGTATATAATATATATTTTAAAGATATAAGCTCATCTCGACGTCACAATCATCACGAGCTTTCATTTGAGTACCCACATGCATTTTTGATATATTTTTCATATATACATATATGTAATATATATAAATATATAAAATATATGAAAAATTGATGTGGGTATTCAAATGAAAGATTTCGATGAGTGTAATTTCATGGTGAGCTTATACCTTAAAAAATGTCAATAGTTCACAAGACACAATGTCATTTCTTAATTATGTATCCTGGAGACAAAATGTTTCTTATTCTCTTAATAATATAGATGATTTATAAAAATAAAAAATATTTATTAAAATTTAATAAATTAAATAATTGCCTTCAAATAAATTAAATTATTAATAGTTATATTTTTAAAAAACAAAATTTCTAATAAACCGAATCCATAAATAAAAAGTCAAATAAACGTCAAATTAAAATGATCGTTAATAAATTAAGTTTCAAACGACTCATGATCAATATAAGCAAACTTGATGACTGTATAAATAAATTTACTATAGATAAAGCTTGTTATTTTATGATTGTGGCTAGTAAAAAGCCAGATTACTGATAAGTGTTGTAATTAAAAATAAATAAATAAATTGAAAGGGAATTTAATGTTTTATGATATTGAATGTATGACATTTGTCGGTCAATAAATAATATAACCGAGGAAAATAAAAGTGAGTGATATCTGGAGCTTAATGAACTCGTCAGAGCAAACTCTGGTCTGAATGAGCTCTCATATAACCTCGATAAGAATGGTGATAAGAGCATAAGTAACTTCCGCTTGTGGACGATTGTTTGCAAACGGTTAATAGCCCCCTGGAGTACGCCGTGGAAGCTCTCATGAAAGAGCAAGTCCTTATTTTAGTGCCGGTGGTGGTTGTCTGTTCTTTACTGCTCACTCTTACCAACAAGACCCGTAGATTTTTTGTCCAACTCTAGCTCTCTCTTTCAGCGCAAGGTTTATCCTTTCTCACAAGACGAGTTACTTTTAAAATCATTTACTCTTCGGTTGGTTTCCGCGTAAAATTATGCCTGGCTTACATCCGTTTCACAATCGCTCTCACTTACGAGCGTGTGTACCAAATACAATGTCGAGCTGTGAGTTTACACTCGAGGTGAGAGTAATTTAAACTTTTAAATCCACGTGCTCTTACGAAATTATACGCTCTTGATTATTGTTATCATTTTAAGTATATCCTATTTAGGTACATGCAAATCCTAATTGAAATTATTCTCAACATTTTCTTGGAAACTCATTATTACTGTTTTTTTCTTCAACAATAATAATTTTAAACTTTTCAGTCGATTTCATAGAAATCTAACTATTGCATTTGTCCTTATGACGGGACTTTTGAAAAATTTTGCTATATTTCGACTCAGCTCGTCAAGCGGATTCAGAAAATCCATATGGGTCAAAAGTTTATATATCTATGTTATATATACGATATAACCAGCTTTGACTCTTCTCTAACTCTCGCAATTCTATAGGGATCTCAATAAAAACGTAACATACTCATTCTTAGGACGATTTTCGAGGTTAAGTTCAAAGATCAGCCAAATCGGTCGATTAGTTTAAAAATGAGAGCAATTCAAAAATTTTCAAAAATCGTTAAGATTTTCACTTTTAACGTATTTCCGTGCAATAACAATTAAACGCGATATCATATTTAATTTCTGTAAATTGCATCTGAAAGCTTATTTACTAAGCTTTAATTTGCATACTTATCTATTTTTCTAAATTAAATAGTTTAGGAATGACAGAAATTCAAAAGTTTTTGATAATCACAAAAATTTTCACTTTTACCGTATTTCAGTGCAATAACAATTGAACGCGATATCCTATCAAATTTCTGTAAATTCCATCTGAAAGCTTATTGAGTAAGCTTTAATTTGCATACATATATTTTTCTTAATTGAATAGTTTAGGAATGACAGAAATTTAAATTCTTCAAAATTCTCAAAATTTGGAACTTTGACTGTTTCTTTGCAAAATAACTATTGAATGCGATAACTTGTAAAATTTTTGTGAATTACATCTGAATGCTTATTAAATAAACTTTAATTTGCATACCTCACCATCAGTCTAGATAAAAAATTACCCACTCTCTCAGACAGATCTAATGAAATTTTACTTTTGCATTCGTTCTGATGTCATTATTATATTGTAACAGAAGTTGTATATTATTAATAATATCATTTCATAAAAAACACGTTTTTATAGAATCAATAACTCTATAAAAAAGGTCATCAATTTTTCCATATCTCAAAAACTAAGCCCAGAATTTTGATTCCAAAAAAAGTAAATCCTAAACTCATAAAATAGATAAATCAATCCTTCCTCCGGCGATCAACGTGCGAATACTGCCAAAAAAAGTAAATGGAGCAACTAATTACCAAGGTAAGAATCCAATGATCAGCGATACCAAAAGACCCTTGGGAAATTCGGTGACAGAAGCGGAATTATCGGCATTATCGTACCTCGGCAAAAAATCCATACTTTTCTTCTCAGTTCTATTCGACAGAGATGAATACCCTTTAAGAGGGGTTCCTGGCTTCTAATGCCCACAAATATGTTACTTTCTCACGCAGTTAATGACGACCCGAGTAATGACCAAGTCTAGCCTTGCAGATTACCTCAGGAATGATGTATTGGGCAAAAAGGGTAGTCCAAATGTCTATAATCACTTAAGATCCTTCAAATCGTAACCCGTGTGGTAAAGAACCATTAATTAAATTACTTGAGATTTAATTAAAAATAAAACGTATGATTTCTGTATAACTTTTATAAAAATATTGGGTGACATGATCGCGACACTCGAGACTCCTCCCTGTGGTGAAGGTTTCGAATTGAAAATATGAATATTCATGCGCGACAGTTATTTAGCAGAAGCATCAGAAAATACGTCAAAATGTACACACCTCTGAAGGCGATGTACAGTGTACATACGACATATTACAAATTCCAGTGACTGCAGATGCACTTACACCACTACAATCAGGCTCCTACCCTACCCTTGTCAAGAAGATCTGCAATCTGAGTTTTACTTTTATGACGTTCAATATATCTCAAGAGCCAGACAGAAAGAAAAATTTCCTGACTGGAGAACAATATTCTTGGCTCAAGAAAATTTTTTCGAGCTCGAGGCTGAATTTTCTAAAAACAACAAGATTTTCTTGACTTAAATAAATTTTCTTGGATCAAGCTACGTATTTCTTCAAGAGAATTAATTTTGTTGGAATAAGTGAAATTTCCTGTCAAAAAAAAATTTTTTGTACTCAAAAAAATAATTAGGAAGAAAAATATTGAACCTATTTTTCCGGTGCAGACATTACGGATTAAATTAGACATTATTTTCACAAGCAAAGTGAAAACTACAACCACGGAGTGAAATTGAGGTAACCTGATGGAGAAAAAAGGCGACAGATCCACTACTCACAACTCCTCGTTATTTAACATCTTGAATAAATCGATTTCAAGAGCTCTAAACCCGTGGCGTTATCAAATAAGCTACTTCCATCTCCATCCTAGCTGTTTTTCACTTTGCACTTCATTTTTATTCAACCAGCACTATAGGTGACATTAAATATGAATTACCGTATTACCATGTATATTTTCTTGTAATACTATTTTTTAATCTCATCGAGATTTCTTTCGACATAAGCAATGCCTTTATAAATTCAAATTTAGCGCTCGAAGTAGCAGTAAATAATTGTCACCTATAAATAGGAAGAATCGATCAAAATATTGTGCGCATCCTAGCCAGATATTCCTAGCGATAATTCATCGGCACATAACTTACTACCTAGAGATAGTTGACAGATATTTATCGTCTTAGCCGCTAATTGACACATTGATACCCGAGCCGACACCATTTCTCATTATCAAACGGGTTATGAGTGAACGAACGATCCAACGTGAACCAAAAGGATCTAAAGAAGTACAGTAACTAAAAGAACCAGTACCAGCATCATCATCACCAGGCCAAACAAAGCTTAATTAGCTCATTCTTACAGCAGCCAGCATTTGGTGAAAACCTCTTTCATTAAAGTTGGGCTTTATGAAAGCAACCCAGCTCGTCTTATCTTCCAATAGAAAGTTCTCAGATAACCAAGAAACCGCTTCTACTTGGTCCAGAAAGTTAGTGCGAGTAACGAGGCTTAAATTAACGCCCAAAAACTAAATAAACTTTGCTTGATGTTGAATTTTTGAAGATTCTCTGTAAGGATGTTTTTTTGTTGTCCCAGGCATTGTTTTATTAGAAAAATTGTTATTTTATTACTAAAAAAAATTTATTACGAAAATAAAAAAACATTTCTATTTGGAGCATTGAAAACTAAAATGAAATAAATTTTGGTTTTTTTGCTATAAATTGGTAAACCACCGAAATAACAGTCTCCTGGGCTGTCCCATTCCCAAAATTAAAACTTTAAGATTAAATTTTAAGTTATTCGTCCATAATATATAATTTGGTCCATAATGTTTATAAACTTAATTAGTTAACTAACAATCTTCTTCAATAAAAAGTACCGAAAATTAATTTGTTTCATTAAATTCATTAAACCAAAGTTTGTCCCAGGGATTTTAAGAACAGTCCCCTGCCAGAAGTTCAAAGCCAAAAAAAAATCCAGCGTGTTATTTTACCTTTTGTAAGGTTTATAAGGACCTAACTAGCCTTGAGTTAATAACCATAGGACTGTTAGCGCTTTATCGGCATTTTATTTAGTGTCAAAACACCGTTTGTGCTGGAAATATGTGTCTAGGCCACTTCAAAACTCAGTCCCCTGGCAACTATTTTTATTTATAATTTATTTATAAAATTGGATCCATAAGTCTTAATATTATTCTAATTAATGTAAACATTCATTGAGAACTTGAAAAGTTGAATGCATTGAAATAGTTTACTTGATTTTTCTCAATTTGATAAAAAAAAAAAAAAAACAGTCCCCTGGCAAACAGTCCCCCTGTCATGTTATACGGCAAAAGATACACAAATATCGAAAAAACAAAAATTAATTTGGCTGTTAATTTATTATCATTAAGCTGATAGTTTAAAACTCAGTCCCCTGGCAACTACTTTTTATTTATAATTTATTTATCAAAATTGGATACCATAAGTCTTAATATTATTCTAATTAATGTAAACATTCATTGAGAACTTGAAAAAGTTGAATGCATTGAAAATAGTTTGCTTGATTTTTCTCAATTTGATAAAAAAAAAAAAAAAAAAAACAGTCCCCTGGCAAACAGTCCCCTGTGATGTTATATGGCAAAAGATACACAAATATCAAAAAAGCAAAAATTAAATCGGCTGTTTATTTATTATGATTAAGCTGATAGTTTTGTAGCTCTTGTTAATTTTTTTTCTAATAAAATCAAAAATAATTTGGTCGGATAATTTTGTACAGATTTAAGACGTCCTTACAGAGAATCACCCATACATGATTTGAAAGTGGCTACTGGGTTGCGGGAATAGAAATAGAAATCAATATAAGATTATAACGTCATTATTGGCCGGGCATTGTGCTTCCTGGTTAGGAAGAACCAGTAGGACTACGACCCCAGCTCTATTATCTGGACTAATTATTTCCAAGTTAACTTAATAGTTAGCCTTAATGTTATACGAAAGGAAACTGGCTTATTCCCCTGACTTTGCCTCCATAATCTTGCTATAATAGTACTACTCCCCTTCATCCTTTATTTTCTTTCATTACATTAATTACAAGAACTGATTAAGTCCTTCAATGCCGTGTAATAACTTGGCTGCTCTTTGTTGAATTAACACACACTATCACCCACCCACTGACTTTAACTTACCAAGAGTTAAGAGTTAGGAGGTAGTCCCTTCAATGAATCCCCTGTTTATAATAAACCGGCTTATCAAGAAGGGTATTAAGTTTTGAAGACAACCCAGAAACAACAGAACAAAACAGAGAAGGTATATACTTGATGTACCGAGATTTGAATCTGATTTAACAGAGAATAGTCCTTAGTACCATCACTACCTTCTAAGTCTAAATATTTCAAATAACGGGTTTAGTTTATAAGACGTACCTTGGCTGAGTAAACCACCTGGATCCTCGTGACCGGAGAATCGCGATCGGGCTTTAGAACACTTAGAACCGTATCAACGTTCACTGTTGGATTTAACAATGTAAGTTGTAAGTAGTGAGTGGTAAATTGTAAGTTGTAAGTTGTAAGTTGTGGTGTTGGTGTGTGTGTTGATTCGTAGCGATTGCCCTTGGACTTGAGAGCCCCGTTCACGGCCACAACCAACACAGAAATGCTCAACTGGAACCCGCGCGGGCACTTTTCCTTGCAGAACGAGCTAGTGCAGTGGGGGGCAATACCCAGTACCCAGTACCCGGTTGCTGGCAGGTGGAATTCTTAACATCACCGAGAGAACCCACCACATACGAATTATTATTGCCGATCCTACCCACTGGATTACGGGGGGGACGCCTTTCAACAAAGCCCCTGCTACAACTATCTTCACTTATTACTGCTCCCTTTCCAACTTGCTTTTGGTAATTTTCCGGCGAAATTTTCGAATTTTGGGCCATTAATAATCAATTATTGAAGATCTAAAGGTGCAATTGACAATATGTGATGTGTTCAGGTTCTAACAGCCAGTTGAACAATCTTAAAAAAAAAAGTGCCCTATCAAAAATATCCACATGAGTTTATATGGAAATCCATATAGGAAAGTATGGGTTCGTATAGGAATTCATAGGAAATATGGATTCCCATAGGAATCCACATGGGAACCTGTGGGTTCATGGATTCCTGTATGGGAAATCCACATCGGAAGTATGGATTCCTAGAGTGAATTTATATAAGTAGAATAAGCATACACTGATAGAAGAATTTCTTAACATTTAAGAAGATTTCTTTGTATTTAAGAAATCATTTCTTAAACATCATTTCTTAGCATTTAAAAATATTCTTTGTATTAAGAAGAAATATTTCTTAAATACAAAGAAATATATATATTTCTTAAATACTAAAAAATATTTCTTAAATACAAAGAAATATATATATTTCTTAAATACTAAAAAATATTTCTTAAATACAAAGAAATATATATATTTCTTAAATACTAAAAAATATTTCTTAAATACAAAGAAATATATATATTTCTTAAATACTAAAAAATATTTCTTAAATACAAAGAAATATATATATTTCTTAAATACTAAAAAATATTTCTTAAATACAAAGAAATATATATATTTCTTAAATACTAAAAAATATTTCTTAAATACAAAGAAATATATATATTTCTTAAATACTAAAAAATATTTCTTAAATACAAAGAAATATATATATTTCTTAAATACTAAAAAATATTTCTTAAATACAAAGAAATATATATATTTCTTAAATACTAAAAAATATTTCTTAAATACAAAGAAATATATATATTTCTTAAATACTAAAAAATATTTCTTAAATACAAAGAAATATATATATTTCTTAAATACTAAAAAATATTTCTTAAATACAAAGAAATATATATATTTCTTAAATACTAAAAAATATTTCTTAAATACAAAGAAATATATATATTTCTTAAATACTAAAAAATATTTCTTAAATACAAAGAAATATTTTTTAAATGCTAAGAAATGATGTTTAAGAAATGATTTCTTAAATACAAAGAAATCTTCTTAAATGTTAAGAAATCCTTCTATCAGTGTAGATCTTGTAAGAACGTGACTTAGGCCAGTGAGTAGCGTAGAAGACTGTCAACCATGAGGTACCGGGTTCAAGTCCATCCGACGTGAGCAGTTTTTTCATTAGATAAAATTACAAAATCCGTTTTTCAGAATTAATTTCAATTAATACTTAATTAATAGCAATTACTTCATAATTATTTTTAATTTTTTAAATAAATTTTTTTTCGCCTAATATGGGAATCTATATAGGATCCTGCCTTGGATTCCTATATAGGAAACCATATGGGAATCTATCCGAAAACGCCACGTGGAAATCCAGGCTGGTTTCCCATCTGGATTTTTTTGATAGCATGCTAATTAGCGATGATGCTAAAAAAATGATGGCAAACTTTGACATTAGCTGTTGAAGTGGGTTTATTTGTTCGATCGAATGTTTATTCGAGCATTTAATGAATCGTTTAATCAGCATTGGAAGAGTACATTAGTTTTGATGGTGATGCTGATGGGCATGAAGATGAGGATGAGGATGAGGGTAAATGGGTGAGTGGGCAGATATTTATATGTGTAACAGAAGAGTCTGTATGTTATTATCGGATCGCAATCAGCGTGGAGGTTGTTATTCGTTGGTTATTTTCCAGGGATTAACATATTCGCCGGGGGCACGCTGTAAATTAAACTACTCTTTCGGGCAGGCTGCTCATGATCTGTTTGGCTGGGGTTTTCTGTTTGACGCGAGCTATTATTTGCCGGGTATTGTACAGGTCATTATATTTTGATCACTCGATCCTGAACTACTGCTGTTTTATTCCTCGGATATCAAACAAATCCCAATTATTTATCAGGACAAATTTTTAGTCACAAGTGTGCGCTGCTAAATTGGGATCTCTCGTTGCGTGTCCATCGGGACAGCCAGCTTTGATAATTGAGCTACTCTATCGAAATTTGTTTAGTAATTGGGAGTTTCTATCACACATTGACAGCATTTATACAGATCATTATATTCATCATTGTTTTTTTCTGCTTTTAAGCAGATCCAATTGTAATTTTTAGATGGAACATATTTCTACTTATCATTTTTTTCTTTTACGGTCATTCTTTACACTAGGAATATATTTGGATTTCCTTAATTATTCGTTGAAACTAAAATGAAGACTCACCACTAGCGAGAATTGGTCTGGGCAATGACCAGGTCATTGAGATGTCCAGAGATGCTTCGAATGTAAAAACAAAAGCATTGTTGTTCATGACAAAGAACTAGCTATTAGCTGTTTTTATTTCACCATTTACATCTTTTAACAATCCGTAGGTTTTACCGTTGCCTAATTAAAATTCGCTGTTACGTAATATTTGGGTTAATGACGAATTTAGTGGCTCTGTTTTATTATTATCTGTCTGCAGTACGGTACTTGGACTGGCAAAGCTAAAGCTAAAGCTAAAGGCCAGACAAAAGCCAAAGGCCAAGGATCTTAGTTCCTCGTCAGAATAAATCGGTTTTAATAAATAAACAAACCTCGATCATCAATACCTTGAACATTTTTTGAATTCTGCCAATTCACTTCGAGTCAATACTCTCTCTTTCTTTCTCTAGCTGGAAACCGGAAGCGATACTGGTTGGTTTTAACCAGGGAGTACATTTATTACGGATTACACTTAACATGAATAGCTTGGATTTGAATTGAGATTCGGATTTACGTAACAACCGGCAAGGAAGCGAGGAAGCGGCTACCAGATTCCAGATTCCAGTCCTGGGGATGGATAATGAACTCTTGCAATAATCCGCGGTGTGTTTTTTTAACCTAACCAGAGACTGAGACCAAGTCTGGTTGGCAGAGGTGAGGCAAGGTCTTTTCAGCTTCTGGTGATAGTTGCGCCGACATAAGGCGCGTGAAAGGAATCTCGCGGATAATCTTTGAGTACCAGTACATTCTTATTCTCTTCCCGCATCAGGCTTCAATAGAATCGATTTATCATGTTGTCCGGCATCAGCTTGCTAGCTGGACATATTCCCGGGTTTCAAACACCTTTCATAGTTTTATTTCGCGTACACCGTAATCCGAGACTGCATTTTTTTTTATCAACTTCACTTTTTTCGCCTGTTGATTCGCCTTCCGGGTCTTGGTTGCCACAGAAGAAGGATTTTTAGTAGATTTTATAGAAATCTAACTATTGCATTGGTCCTCATGACGGAATTTTTGAAAAATTTTGCTACATTTCGAATCAGCTCGTCAAGCGGATTCAGAAAATCCATATGGTTTAAAAGTTTATATATCTATGTGTATATTTACGATATAACCGGCCTTGTCTCTTCTCTAACTCTCGCAATTCTATACGGATCTCAATAAAACGTAACATACTCATTCTTAGGACGATTTTTGAGGTTAAGTTCAAAGATCAGCCAAATTGGTCGATTAGTTTAGAAATGAGAGCAATTCAAAAATTTTCAAAAATCGTTAAAATTTGCACTTTTATCGTATTTCCGTGCAATAATAATTAAACGCGATATCATATTTAATTTCTGTAAATTGCATCCGAAAGCTTATTTAACAAGCTTTAATTTGCATACTTATTTATTTTTCTTAATTAAATAGTTTAGGAATGACAGAAATGTAAATTCTTAAAAATCTTCAAAATTTGGAACTTTGACCATTTCTCTGTAAAATAACTATTGAATGCGATAACTTGCAAAAATTATTGTAAATTGCATCTGAAAGCTTATAAAATAAACTTTGATTTGCATACTTCGGAATGACAGAAATTCAAAAGTTTTTGGAAATCACAAAAATTTTCACTTTTACAGTATTTCAGTGCAATAACAATTAAACGCGATATCTTATCAAATTTCTGTAAATTCCATCTGAAAGCTTATTAACTAAGCTTTAATTTGCATACTTATTTATTTTTCTTAATTAAATAGTTTAGGAATA
Source organism: Cotesia congregata (assembly GCA_905319865.3). NCBI lineage: Eukaryota > Metazoa > Arthropoda > Insecta > Hymenoptera > Braconidae > Cotesia > Cotesia congregata. The sequence goes on from CAJNRD030001116.1 coordinate 10,192,917, forward strand.
ACAGAAATTTAAATTCTTCAGCATCCTCAAAATTTGGAACTTTGTTTCTTTGCAAAATAACTATTGAATGCGATAACTTGTAAAATTTTTGTAAATTCCATCTGAAAGCTTATTAAATAAACTTTAATTTGCATACCTCACTATCAGTCTAGATAAAAAATTACCCACTCTCTCAGACAGATCTAATTTTACTTTTGCATTCGTTTTAATGTCATTATATTATTGTAACAGAAGTAATATGTTATTAATAATATCATTTTATAAAAAACACATTTTTCTTTTATTCATGAAATCTACTTCAATTTCGGCTGCCGAATGGTCTTTTTTTTTATTTTAATTTGATCGTCTCAATAACCATTATTGAAATTAATATTTTTGCACGCCTCAAAAATTTTTTCTCTCGAATTTTTCTCTTGGAGGGCCGCAAGGAGCTACGACTTCATGGCCTTAAAACAATAAATAATAATAATAATAATAATAATAATAATAATAATAATAATAATAATAATAATAATAATGAAAAAATTAATTGTTTTCCTTGTTAAAAAATTTTTTCTCTCAAGCCAAGATAATCTTTCCATTTTTTAATTTGATTGTAATAATTTATTTAAGCATCAATGCCACCAATAATATCAACTCAAAAAGGCAATTCCCAGCGGCGCTGCGAAAATTATCGTCTCGTATATTAGCCACGGAGTTGATAACCTTAAAAAAAAGGGCTTTATCGACAAACGTGATGGATCCAGTGTCTCTGATTATTATGATCGCGTTATAGCCGAGTAATAGATGAGTGAGCAATAATGACGAATCAATTCCTCTCCTCAGCAGCGTGCTTCCTGTGCGTATTAACAAAGCATCCCCTGGGGCCAAAGATATCCTCTTGCTTGAGCTCTCGAAGCTCTCAGCTGTTACAGATCATCACCCACGCGTCTCCCGGCTATCGATATTAAATATTAAATATTAAATTATAATATAACTCATCCCGTACTTAATATATTTTATCTCCCTTATGTTCCAAGCAAAATCCTTCATCATCATTCTACTTTTTTTTGCCCACCAACAAGCTCAATTGTGATTTATCGCAAGGGTGAGACTCAATCGAGTGCAAAATATTTAAATAAAAACAGATTTTAGGATTTATTTTGTAAATATTATATCGGTTTTTCTTTTTGAACTTTTTAATAGTTTGTCGTCGATATAAACGATCTTCATAAGTTTTTTGATGCAAAGAGAGGAGAAGAGCCCGCTTTTAAGAGCTTACGTTTCGCATACACTGCTTTCGGGCCATTGGTTTCCTGAGACATCGCACGCGGTTCCGAACCGGGGAGGAGAAAGTGTCGATAAATTACAAATTCATTCACTCTGTAGCCTCTGAAGTTGTAAATTTAGTAGGCTATTACTCCGATGTTTATTAATGCTCGGTAAAATACGGGATATTTTAGAAGGTAATCTCGATATTCTGACTCGAATATTAAGAATTCATTTTTCTGATATTTTATTTATTATTTAATTAATAAAACTGCCATGACTTGTGAACTATAAAAAATTAAAATTTTAACTTATTAAATAATGACTTTTGTTAAATTGCACTGTACTTTTTTAAATATTGACGTTAGTAATGATATAAGCTCATCCTGATGTTACACTCATCGAGAGCTTTCATTTGAGTACCTACATGCATTTTTGATATATTTTTCATATATACATATATATATATAAATATATGAAATTGATGCGGGTACTCAAATGAAAGGTCTCGATGAGTGTAACATCGGGATGAGCTTATATCGTTAAAAATGTCAATAGTTCTCAAGATACAGGGTCATTTTTAAATTATGTAATGTATATAATATAAATTTTAAAGATATAAGCTCATCTCGATGTTACACTCATCAAGAGCTTTCATTTGAATATCCACATGCATTTTTGATATATTTGTCATATATACATATATATAATATTTATAAATATATAAAATATATGAAAAATTGATGTGGGTACTCAAATGAAAGGTCTCGATGAGTGTAACATCGGGATGAGCTTATATCTTAAAAAATGTCAATATTTTACAAGATAAAAAGTAATTTTTTAATTATGTATCCTGGAAACAAAATTTTTCTTATTCTCTTAATAATATAGATTTTGTATAAATAAGGTCCAACACAATTCAAAGTAAAAAGTTTTGCAGTGGATCCAGGAGTGTAAAAAAATAAAGTTATGAGTAAACTAATAAGTTTGGTGCCCGAAAAGTCAAATTCTGAGCGGAAGGTATGGAAATATAGAGATAGCGGTGGCAAGATAAATTTTAATTACCTTCTGCCGCGTTGAATAAACAAATTTCCGAGAATCTGAAATCTAGATTCAGCCTTTTGACAAACAAAAGTTTATAAAATATTAAACAATTGTTAGCTCGCGGTTTAATTGCAAATCTCTTGACGGTGCCCTTAATAACGCTATTCTCCTGTTCTCATTCTCATCCTCATCCTCATCCTCATCCCTATAACCGCCACCTCTATAACATGACCAACTACGAGCGTACAAACCAACAACAACAGCAACCAACAACAACAACTGAAACAACGGGAATTCTAATAAAAGTTTGTTTGAATTACAATTAGCGAAATAGTTATTCCACAAGTCATCAAAATAAATAAATACAACTTTATAATTATCAACGATTTAATATTCCGGTCTTGCGTTATCCATTTTTTCATCTTAATAGCGGATTTATTAATATTACATGAAGAGAATCTTATTAATTGTCGAAATTAAGGAGATCCAAGTACCCTAATAGTGTAAAGAATGTCTATAAAAAAATAATACGTAGAATTATGCATCTTAAAATTAATTAATAACATTTTTTAGGAAATTTTCGAAAAATTCATTCATCTATATTATTAAGAAAATAAGAAAAATTTTGTCTCCAGGATACATAATTAAATAATGACCTTGTATCTTGTGAACTATTGACATTTTTAAGGATATAAGCTCATCCTGACATTACACTCATCAAGACCTTTCATTTGAGTACCCACATCAATTTTTCATATATTTTATATATTTATATATTTCACAAATATCATATATATGAAATATATAAAAAATGCCATGTGGGTACTTGAATGAAAGGTTTTGATGAGTGTAACATCGAAATGACTTTATAACTTAAAAATGTCATTAACTAAGAAATGACCTTGTATCTTGTGAACTACTGACATTTTTAAAGATATAAGCTCATCCTGACATTAGACTCGCCAAGACCTTTCATTTGAGTACCCACATCAATTTTATATATATTTTATATATTTATATATATTATTATATGAAAAATATATCAAAATGCACATCTTTATAAATGTCAATATTTAAAAAAATACAGTGCAATTTAACAAAAGTCATCAATTAATAAAACAAAATTTTATTTATTTATAGTTCACAAGTCACGGCAGTCACACAGTGACTGCAAAGTTGGTCGATAAATTCTTAAATCAAGTAAAAATTTTTTAGTTTAAGAATTTTTTTACTCAAATCAAGAAGATGAAGTTCTTCAAAATTATATACTTAATTCAAGAAAATTTTTTTTTCCGTGTAAAAATTTGACTAATTCGCGTGGATCTTCTTAGGGATTGTAATTTAAATGGGATTTAATGGGTAAAGATACAACCGGATAGTAATTTAGACAGTAAACTTGGTAGTATGTAATATTTATTATCATCACTAGTGCTATCGAGAGTAGAATATTTTATTATGTTAAATGTGAATTAAATGTGAGTCTCGCATCCGGCTCAATAAATGCGAACAAGATGTATATTGTATTGCGTGACTGTACAAAGCCTGGAAAATTTAATTTTAAAAATCCCAACAGAATGTTTGCTGGAGTTAATTAATTCACTTCAAGGTAATCTTGTTACGGACACTTAAAGCCTCGAAAGATTATTCATGTTGTAACACAGTGTTGTGTCGAGAGTGTTGGAGTCTGATGTATTAATATAATGCGGGACTGTAAGAGTGTGAGAATGTGGAGGTGTGAAGACGGGAATACAAGTGTCAGGTGTGAATAAACCGCATTGAATACGTGTGTGATTTCGTGGGGACTAGACGGGAAAGTCATATGAGAGTAATGACAATATGTCTTGCTGAAAAGAAGAACAGACCCAGAGGTGGAAAATGTTATTTTTCGGTTCAGATGATGCATCCTGTACTGAAGAGACACACTGATGTCTTGCTATGAATGTCAAATTTCCCGCAAGACGTCTAAATGAATATGTGATGACTACCAGGGACTACCAGGGCTGATAAACTGTCTGCTTCTCCTATTCCCGCTTATAGTTGTACCTTACTTGATGAATAACCTGTGTCGTAATCTGCTTTTTAAATATTTACGTGGGAGGACTTTTTAGTTTTTATGATAATTTTTACTATTATGTATTCTTTTACCCATCAATTGTAGGCTATTGATTCTAGTTCTTTTTTCCTCCATGGAAAAATTCCTTTCTTATTCAATTGTACTTCAGTTCAATGGAATTAAAATTTTTTTAGCTTCTTAGATATTAAACTAATTTAGTCAGTAATCAGTTAAAAATTTTTTTAAAAGGAAAACAATATATTTCTTGGGTCAAGAGAAAAAATTCTGAGCTAAGATAAGATTCTTGGTTAATAAAAAATTTCTTGGCTCAAATTTTCCAATTTTCGCAACTGTTACAATAGAATTGTTTATTATTACTAGCAATGTGGCAGTCACTATGTGATTGCTATAAGTTGTAAACTATAAATAAATAAAATTTTGTTTCATTAAATAATGATGTTTGTTAAATTGCACTGTAATTTCATAAATATTGACGTTTTTAAAAATATAAACTCATCCTGACGTTACACTCATCAAGAGCTTGCATTTGAGTACCCACATGCATTTTTAATATATTTTTCATATATACATATATATAATATATAATATATATAAATATATGAAAAATTGATGTGGGTACTCATATGAAAGGTCTCGATGAGTGCAATGTCATGGTAAGCTTATATCTTTAAAAATGTCAATAGTTTACTAAATACAAGGTCATTTCTTAATTGTGTAATATATATAACATATATTTTTAAGAAATAAGCTCATCCTGATGTTACACTCATCAAGAGCTTTCATTTAAGTACCTACTTGCATTTTTGATATATTTTTCATATATACATATATATAATAATATATCATATGTATAAATATATGAAAAATTGATGTGGGTACCCAAATGAAAGGTCTCGATGAGTGCAATGTCATGGTGAGCTTATATCTTTAAAAATGTCAATAGTTCACAAGATTGCAAGCTCAACAAATTCACTCAACAAAATATTTATCGACTGTTAATAAATATTTTTCAACTATTAATAAATACTTATTAAATATTGATAAACGTACTTTCCGCCCAAATAAATATTTATTGAATGTTAAAAAATATTTATTAATATTTAATAAATAAAATAATTGTCTTCAAACAAATTAAATTATCAATAGTTAATAAAACATTCGATTAGTGAAGAGAAAAAATTCTAGAACTGAGATAAAATTCTTGGTTTAAAAAAAAAAAATAAATTATTCTAAGAGATAAAAATTTCCTAATTTTTGCAAATGTCGAAATAAAAAAGTTTATTATTATTAAAATAAATAGTTTATCAGGTGACCTGTAAGCGCAGTGTAATCCAAAACAAACTAATAAGAAAATAAAATAAATAGTTTATTCAAAGCATTCTCGAGATCGCAATACCAACCGTATATACTTAATAACTTAGCAAGGCAAACAGTTGTCGCTATAAAATAGTAATAACAGACTCTAAACAAAGAAATAACCAGTGCGTGCTCTTACGCTCGAGTTGGGAGCTTCAAATCCTGAATAAATATATTCTCTGCATGGATAAAAGTTATTTTCGCTTTTGAATTCAAATGTAGATCGAGTATTAAATTTAAATTTTCCCGGGATTAATTATCGACCGACATATTGTCGGCGTCTCTACTATACTACCAACACGTAGCAAGTTTTAATTTAACGTTAAGCTGCTAAATAATTACTGGACTATTTATTAAAATAACAGAGTAAACTAAAAACTGAATGGAGCTAAAAGAAAAAGAGTCTCTGAGTCTCTGGCAGGTTGTCGCCGTCCGCAAGGTCGGATTCGAAGGTAAGAGCTCAGGATTTCCACCGTCCAACATCCAACTGAAGACTCTTCAGTTATATATGTTTCTAAGTATCTTGTGTAGTGTTGCTGAGAGTACTTTGCAATGACGTGATTGCCCGAGGGGACGTTGAACAACGAGAAAGGCAAATTCATTTGCAACGACGTTGTGTTTAAAGGCGCGCTTTTTAAAACCTTTTTTTTTCGTCTTGCAGAGTTTTTATTGACTGAGACGTTTTGAAAGGAATTTTTGGTGATTTTTATTTCAATTGTTGGATGGATCTGGAGTACAATGTAGACCCGTACATTTAGTAAAAAAATTTTTAGTCATTTATTTGAGGAAAAAAATATTTTTTACCCATCAATATTGTTTGTAGTTTATTATATTACTTTTTTATTCTAAATAAATTATATTAATATAAACAAAGCCTTATTATATCAAAATAAATATTTGTTTCCACCAAATAATATTTAGTAGTAGTTACTAAATATTTATTTGGTAAGTAAGGTAAAATACCCAGTACTTGAACACTTCTAAAAATGGGACCAGTAGTTGAACAGACTTTTAGAATTGCTGTAATACAAAATCTGTATATATATTATGAATCATATGCGCATTTTATAATTATTCAATGATACAGTAATTGATTTTGGTAAGTTTTTTCAATTATAAATCAAAACAATTACATTTTTGTTAACTTTAAAGTTGACATGTCGAGAATCGCCGATAGATGCTATTTTTTTCATGAAAAATGTACTAAACCGTAAACCGAACAATCAGTAAAAAAAACGGTGTATCATCATTTTAAGTGAAAAGAATTGTACCACCCAATGAAATAGTCTTTTCTAAATAATACATATTTTTTGCAAAGACATAAACTATAATTTTTATATTAAATTTTAGCGTTCAACTATACCTCCCAATTTTCAAAGCAGTGCCCAGAACTTGAACAAGCTGAGACTGTATAATTTTAGCAGCACTCTAACCTTTAATAGGTTTATAGACTAGTGATCAGTATTGTGATTTATATTAATTACTGCAAATTAAATAAGTTTTATAACTAAAAATTAGTATAGTTAAAAATTATTGAACGTTTTGAATTGAGTTTTTTTGATTTATAATTGAAAATTTACTCAGTCATTCATAAAAAATGTAATTAATAAATTAAATACAAATATTTCTCATTTTTAAATGAACAAATTAAATATTCACAGTGTTATATTTAATATTATTCAATAATATATAAATCTTTGAATATTTCAATTGAACGTTAAAAAATTTTGGTGTGCCTATTGCCATATATTTTATTAGTTCAACTACTGCGGCTTGTCAGAATTGATTGTTCAACTACTACTCCTTTCATAGCCTATCTTAAAAACGTTGTCAAATTATAAATATTCAATTATTTTTGTTATTTTGCACTTCAATCAATTCAAAATTGTTTATATTTTCATGAAAATCACTAATTTAAACTAATAATTACATATTTATATATTAAAAGTAGGGTCAAATACGTTTTACTTTGAAACCTGTTCAACTACTGGGTACTTTACCTTATTGTCGGTAGATGGCTATGCTTTAATTCCAATGTGATACATAACCTATTAACTGACTCAGATTATTTTATTCAGCTCGATTTTGGGAGATTTATTTTCCCTTTGAAAACACACATACTCCCAAATGGCTTATATGTCATTTCTCAGTGGAGTTTAGTTTAAATTTTTCAATTTGTCTATTATTATGTTAAAAACTTGTTTAATTTTAAATTTTATAAATGTATCTAAAAAATTATAATTTAATGAGATTATTTTCTTTATAATACCTTATATTTTTACTTAAAATTATTTATTTTAATTATTTTGATTTATTTCGAGTTAAAAGTTAGGTTATACGGTAAAATTAGTTAAAAAATGAATTTGTTTAATACCAATAAACGATTTATTGCGTAGCAATAAATCTTTTGTTAAATACTACTAAATATTTATTTTTTACTGAATTCTATAAGTGTATTAATATGAATAGATCTGGAATACAATGTATCCCCGCAAGACAACGAGGTGTCCAAGGTCAGAGCCCCCTTTAGAGTGCAAAAGTGTAAAAATACGAGTGTAGATTCTATTCGCTGTGTGAAGACGTTCGCGACATTCCTCGCGTTATTCCACACACTCTATATACTTTGAGCCAGAGCAAGAGCAAGGAAAGGAGCAAAGAACTCGTATCCCCGTGCTCTTGTATATCCCGCGCACTTCCGACAGCTGTCGTCCCGTTAGGCCGCGCGTGATAAGCAAATTTCTCTCCCGTTGAGAGCCGAGATATTCGAGTACTGCCTCGGGTCTTATTTTCTATTTCAATGCCGCCACCTTTACCTTTGCCAACTCGACAACATATATTTACACACACATATGCTTACTGTGATATTCTTACCGAGTTTAACTCGCAACACTGACACTCTAATAACTAAATAAATATATTATTTATATTTCCCGGCTATTTATCTTTTTAAAGTAAAAATACTCTGCAATATTAACGACCCGGGTCGGCTTATCAGGAAATATTTTTTACTATCATTCATACCTGTCTCTTGACACTCAATTAATTATCCAAAGAGTTTTTTAATGGTTAATTGATGGATTCGCCAATAAATCCAACGAATCTAATCAAACTTGTCATTTTTTAATTTATTTTTAAAATATTTCAAGTATTGATCGTAAAATTAATTGTATAAATCAATATTACTCGCGATCCATCAACTTTAGATAAATTTTCAAAGAGATCCAGGTTGTAGATAATTAAATTTCCTCTCTAATGACCTCTTTGATAGCTCTATTATCCTCAATTATCATTGAATTATCTCTAATTAAAAACATACCTAATTTGGAGGGAGAAATTATTTTTTAATAAAATAATAATGACTAGCAACCTTGCAGTCACTATGTTACTGCCGTGTGAACTAAAAAAAAAAAATTTTACTTTAATAAATAATAAATTTTGTTAAATTACACTGAACTTTCTTAAACATTGACATTTTTTAAGATATAAACTCATCCTGATGTTAAACTCATCAAGAGCTTTCATTTGAGTACCCACATACATTTTTAATATATTTTTCATATATACATATATGTAATATATATAAATATATGAAAAATTGATGTAGGTATTCAAATGAAAGGTCTCGATGAGTGTAACATCGGGATGAGCTTATATCATTAAAAATGTCAATATTTCACCAGATACAAGGTCATTTCTTAATTAATGAAAATTAATTTAGCCTATATATAATAATTTTAAAAAATTTATACCAAATAAATGATGACAAAAAAAAATTATTGAAAATGAAAAAATGCAGTTTTTTGAAAACAATTTTTTTCTTTAATTTAATAATATATTTAATTTTGATATATTTTCCATATATACATATATATCGTATATTTAAAAAATATAAGGTCATCCTGATATTACACTCATTAAGAGTTTTTATTAGAGTACCTACATGCATTTTTTATATATTTTTCATATATACATATATATAATACATATAAATATATGAAAAATTGATGTGGGTACTCAAATGAAAGGTCTCGATGAGTGTAACATCATAATGAGCTTATATCATTGAAAATGTCAATATTTCTCAAGAAACAAGATCATTTCTTAATTATGTATCTAGAGATAGAGAATTTTTGGATGCAGCCTAAATACATATCATAATAAATTGACTATCAGTGAGAATGAAATAAAACCTTGAAAGGCACAAATTCAAGTCGAGACCATTTGCAGTGGCAATTTCTCTAAAAAAAATCGATTTTATCATATGACCATCAGGGAAACAAAATTTTTCTTATTCTCTTAATAATATAGACAACAATAGGTGTGATGATAATTATTGTTTATTAAAATTAATGAGGCGGGTAAAAATTTTGAGAGCCGAGAGCTTTGAAGTTTTGAGACGAAAAAAGAAGTGAATAAATAATTCGAGTGTGTAATCGGGAGATAATGAGACATGCTCAACTCAGAGCGGATCTTGCACACGTAACATGGCTCTCTGAAAAACCCGAGACCCGAGTAGAGAGTAAGTGTTGGGCTCTACTTGTGCTTGTACTTGTGGTCGTGCTCTCGAGTCGTCTCCTGCCCTTCCACCGGGACCCACAATACCTGGAGATGCCGAAGGAGGTGGAGGTGCCTCTTGTTGTTGCAGGTACCAGTACCAATACAAAGTCTACAGAGTATACAGAGTTTAAAGAGTATACAGAGAATAGAAGGGAGGAAGAAGCAGTTGTGCCAGCCGACTAGTTACACGTATGAAATAATCTATTATCTCCCAGCGAGGGGAAGAGGAAGAAGGGGCAGCTATCTGGTGCGGGCATTCAATCGCCAAGGCCGCGGAAGCGCGAGAGAAAAGTCTCACCGCGGTCAATGCTCTTGAGCTTCTGAAAAATGCGTGAGCTAGAACAATCTTGCCGAACTAAAATTGTATCGGGAAGTTAAATATCTAATTTTAAATCAAATATCTAGTATCTGTACTTCTTTCACGAAGATGTGAACTAAACTAGAAAGGAAAAGCCTTTCAGGCTACTCGTGCAAGTCCCAAGTCTGTACAAACTTCCCTCTCTACAGGCTTACATTTCTGCAAGTCTTCGTAGAATAGGAAAGTTAGTAGTTGTAGAAAGAGAATCAGTCCTTTCTCCTAGATTTACTCTCTTCTGTTCACACTTTCTTTGCATTTAGTTCTGTTTAATAAGATTTAGTAATAGTTACTCAATCATTTATTTCGAGTAAATAAATATTTAGAAGTATTTAACAAAAGATTTATTGCTACGCAATAAATCGATTAATGGTATTAAACAAATTCATTTTTTAACTAATTTTACCGTATAACCTAACTTTTAACTCAAAATAAATCAAAAAAAGGTAAAGTACCCAGTACTTGAACACTTCTAAAAATGGGACCAGTAGTTGAACAGACTTTTAGAATTGCTGTAATACAAAATCTGTATATATATTATGAGTCATATGCGCATTTTATAATTATTCAATGATACAGTAATTGATTTTGGTAAGTTTTTTCAATTATAAATCAAAACAATTACATTTTTGTTAACTTTAAAGTTGACATGTCGAGAATTGCCGATAGATGCTATTTTTTTCATGAAAAAGGTAATAAACCGTAAACCGAATAATCAGTAAAAAAAAACGGTATATCATCATTTTAAGTGAAAAAAATTGTACCACCCAATGAAATAGTCTTTTCTAAATAATACATATTTTTTGCAAAGACATAAACTATAATTTTTATATTAAATTTTAGCGTTCAACTATACCTCCCAATTTTCAAAGCAGTACCCAGAACTTGAACAAGCTGAGACTGTATAATTTTAGCAGCACTCTAACCTTTAATAGGTTTATAGACTAGTGATCAGTATTGTGATTTATATTAATTACTGCAAATTAAATAAGTTTTATAACTAAAAATTAGTATAGTTAAAAATTATTGAACGTTTTGAATTGAGTTTTTTTGATTTATAATTAAAAATTTACTTTGTCATTCATAAAAAATGTAATTAATAAATCAAATACAAATGTTTCTCATTTTTAAATGAACATATTAAATATTCACAGTGTTATTTTTGATATTATTCAATAATATATTATAAATCTTTGAATATTTCAATTAAACGTTAAAAAATTTTGGTGTGCCTATTGCCATATATTTTATTAGTTCAACTACTGCTCCCAGAGTATTGAACTACTGCGGCTCGTCAGAATTGATTGTTCAACTACTACTCCTTTCATAGTCTATCGTAAAAACGTTGTCAAATTATAAATATTCAATTATTTGCGTTATTTTGCACTTCAATAAATTTAAAATTGTTTATATTTTCATGAAAATCACTAATTTGAACTAATAATTACATCTTTATATATTAAAAGTAGGGTCAAATACGTTTTACTTTGAAACCTGTTCAACTACTGGGTACTTTATCTTACTACTAAATATTATTTGGTGGAAACAAATATTTATTTTGATATAATAAGGCTTTGTTTATATTAATATAATTTATTTAGATTAAAAAAATAATTTATTAAACTGTAACAAATAATATTGATGGATAAAAAATATTTTTTTCTCCCAAATAAATGACTAAACATTTTATTACTCCATACTTATAATTGATAAATTCTTTTTTTTCTCCAAATTTTTATTTATAAATTTTTCATTCAAGAAAATAATAATTCCTTAAAAAATTATTCTTTAATATCAATGTGGGTAAATTTCTGAAGGGAAGCGATCCATGACGAAACGAAAGCGAAAGATTAAAGAGAATAGATGTCTATACTATTGTATGGGGGTTATTAAATCCAATTGCCTATTGTGTTGATACAGATTAATCATATTGTGTGAATGAAATAACAAAAAAAAATAAGTTAATTAAGACATCTTTAATAACTTGTGTTATTATTTAAAGATTGTCACAATATTTATTTTTATTATTATTATTATTATTATTATTATTATTATTATTATTATTATTATATAGACCAGCGTAAACCCACAACGATTTATCTTACTATTAATAATCTCGGAGAATAAAATATTTAATGAGAATGGGATATATGTATTTAATAATCATATATTGATTACACAGTTAATCTTTATTTATAAAGCTAATACCTTCCGGATTAACAAACGATCTGGTTGATGGCGCTAATGGTTATTATTTACGATTACAACATCTGTGTAATACGCACCCTGCTGTATATTAAATTACTATCCAAGATTATTAATTTTTTTTTTTTTCCGTGGTGTACTCGATAGATTTATTCTCGACTCGCGGATGGGGTTATTCTATAATTTTTCATCTATATTTATAAATTTCATTGGCTAGAATATACGATGGAGGGTTTTATATTAAATAAATTATCGATTACACAGAAAAAAAAGTTCACTTGAGCGGGGACAATATTTTTCTTCCTAATTATTTTCTTGAGAGAAAAAAAAATTTTTTTTGATCCGAGAAATATCACTTATTCCTACCCTATCAAAAAAATCCACATAGGAACCTGTGGATACATGGATTCCTGTATGGGAAATCCACATCGGAAGTATGGATTCCTATAGTGAATTTATACAAGTGGAATAAACATTAATCTTGTAAGAAAGTGACTTAGGCCAGTGAGTAGCGTAGAAGACTGTCAACCATGAGGTACCGGGTTCAAGTCCATCAGACGCCAGTAGTTTTTTCATTAGATAAAATTACAAAATCCGCTTTTCAGAATTAATTTCAATAATACTTAATTAGTAGCAATTACGTCATAATTATTTTTAATTTTTTAAATAAATTTTTTTTCGCCTAATATGGGAATCTATGTAGGATCCTCCCTTGGATTCCTATATAGGCAACCATAGGGGAATCTACCCAAAAATGCCATGTGGAAATCCTGGCTGGTTTCTTTTATGGATTTTTTTGATAATAATTGTTAAAGTCACCAAGGTGATGATGATAATAACTGAAATAATAACTCGGGATCTGAAGTAAAACTCTTAGGAAACTCTGGTCTCTTTTCGGTCCGCGAGGACTCGTTAGTGTTGAAGCGAAATAATGGCTATGTGAGAACCATAAAAACTGCATTGCGCAACTCTGTAAATTGTAATTGACTACGTCAAGTAGCAGAGAGCCCACGGAAAGTTTTATGAGCTCATTGAACTTATTCCGGGCGGTACAACTCTTGACGTGCTCTACTCTCAACTCCTGTTTCTGCTCATACTACCAGCTTCTGGCCTTTTCCGGTTAATATGGACGGAAAAATTAAATTCCCATGGCTAAAGTTAACACAAAACCCGGTAAATTATCCAACAGGTTGTCGATTGCTAGATTGTTACCAAACCTAATTATATTTTCGCTTTTTTCATGAGGAAAAGGGAATATTCGGATGATCAGGGTTGATGCGGAGCTGGAAGATCTTTGGGATTGGTATGATGCTTGGTGGGTAACTTTTCGCCACGATTCGTTAGCTTGGAAAAAGTTTGGACTTGAGCAGAGAGAGCCCTCTCCTCTTTTACTGGGCACTGACAAACGGAGTTGGTGCTCGGCTCGGGTGGGTCTGGCTCAACACTCTGGCAACCGAGCTAGCTAGTCTATAGACTATAGTCGGGATGCAGTTAAAAGTTTTATCTCTCATCCAAGCTTGTCTCACTGGTTCGCCGACGTGTACAAAATAACTGATGAAAAATCGCCGCAGGTCGGTATCGTGGCTTGCATCACCTTTTCTAATTCCTCCGTCTCCACTTCTGGTTCTCTGGTTCGGTTTTATATACATATATATAGAAGTCTACCAACTACAACAACAACAACTTCTACTAGTGATACTACGACTACTGCTCATGCTAACTGATGATGCCCACCACCAGTGGCTACCTTTACACCCATTTATCATCCCGACAAGAGGCTATACACCGAGATTATATTCGTTTTAATGTTCCTCACTACAATACAATAACGAGCTTTAATTAACGTCACGGCTTTCTAACTCCATCAGGGGGAAAATTACACTCTCCAATGTTACCAATGATTGTAGGAAAAAATTTAAGCCATGTTAAAGTGGGATTCCACCACGGATTTCCGATTAAATTTAAAAATTTTTTATCTCAACCACCGGAATAAACTGAGACAAGCAACAGATAGTACAAGATGGCGCGTTGCCAATACCATATCGCTGATCCATCTAGTTTCTTTTTTTTTTTTAATAAAATAATAATAATAAATAAATAAAATTTTGCTTTATTAAATAAAGATTTTTGTTAAATTACACTGTATTTTCTTAAATATTGACGTTTTTAAAGGTATAAGCTTATCTTGATGTTCCACTCATCGAGAGTTTTCATTTGAGTACCTACATGCATTTTTGATATATTTTTCATATATACATATATGTAATATATATATATATATATAAATATATAAAATATAAGAAAAGTTGATGTGGATACTCAAATGAAAGGTCTTGATGAGTGTAACATCAGGATGAGCTTATATCTCTGAAAATTTCAAAATTTCACAAGATACAAGGTCATTTCTTAATTATGTATTAGATATTTTAAAGATATAAGCTCATCCTGATGTTACATTCATCAAGAACTTTCATTTGAGTACCTACATGCATTTTTGATATATTTTTCATATATACATACACTGTAAAAAATCCGGAGTGAATCGGGAGTGAATTTCACTCTCATTTCACTCCCATCACTCGGACTTCCGGAGTGAAGTAATTAATCACTCCGCGTAGGGAGTGAATCCAGAGTTTTTATTTGCGGAGTGATTTCAGAGTGATTTCGGAGTGCTTTCGAATTTCACTCCGAAAAAAATCCGCGATCGGAGTTTTTAAAATAAATAAAATAAGGAAATCAGTCCACGAGAAAATGTTTATTTAACAGATTCTTTTTTTATAAATTGTTGTTGATCTTGACTACCCACATGCACTCTCTCGATAATATAGATGATAAGCTTTTTTAAAATTTTATTTTTATTATTAAAACCGCGGAATTTATAATTTAATTATAATAATAACAATATTTGTAAGTGTTAGCTGACAATAACTGATGAATGATGTATTTGTGTTATTTATTAGAACAAACTAGCAGCAAAGGTAAAAGCAGAGTAACGTTAAGTTGTATTAAGCAGATTGGCCATATGGTTCGGCGTCTGGTGTCTGGTCCATATGCATCACTAAGATGCTCTCTGGATGATGAGGTAGTGTCTCGGTCTCGGTCTTGGTTACGTTCTTGGTTGTGAAATAAAACTACCAGGGGTAGAAACAGCCGTTGCGGGTGTAGAGTGTCGGGTATCCGGGGGGAAGAAGCTTCCAGCATTCAGGAAAGAGGGATCGAGGGGTTTAGCAAAAGTTTCCAGCCATTAATTTTCATTAGAACGTTTTTCAAAAGAAGAAACACTCTTCCGTGCTTTACCTAACATCCGTAACTACTCTGAGGTCGGGGGTTTTATTTTATTTAAAATTTTTTTACCCTTTTTACGGCTACATCTTTTCAGTTCGAGGCGAAATCAAGTACGCTAGTTCCCTTACCGCTTGGCTAAAGAGATTGGATTCTACCCTTTCCCTCTCCACGGGCATCCTGTAAATCCTAGTCATTTTTTAATTAGTGTAAATATTTTTCATAGAGAGTAAAGTTTTATTTTATTTCATTTTTTAAGGGCTTATATTAATCGCGAGATTACTTGACTGAAAAAAATAATGTTTACTTTGAAGAATATCAAAGATGCAATATAAATCTACTAAAGCTCTAATTATTTCTAAAATTACACAGAAAAAAAAATTTCATGACTGGAGAACAAAATTATTGGCTCAAGAAAATTTTTGGGTGTTTGCTAGAAAACCGATGCTAAAATTTTTCTTTAAATTCTATTTTTGGTGGAAGTCATTTTTTTTTTATCATAAATACTTGATACAATAAATTTTTATATATGATCAAGATTTTTAGATACTTTAGGGAAGCAGCGCCACCTACTTAGAGCTGAGAAAAAAATTTTTTCATCTTGAGAAAATTTTTCTCGAGAATATTTGATACCCATTTTATATTATTTTACCGTGCAATTATACATATTGAATGAAAAAAAATGATGAAATATTATTTGATCTTCCCAATTGACATGTTAATCAATAAAAATATTAATGAAAATTTACTTCTATCTTTATATTTAATTTTTTGGAGCAAGAGAGAAATTTTCTCAAGACAAGAAAATTAACTTCTATCAAGAGCTAAATTTTTTGGAGCTCGAGGTTGAATTTTCTCTAAACAACAAGATTTTCTTGACTTAAATAAATTTTCTTGGATCAAAATACGTATTTCTTCAAGAGAATTAATTTTGTACTTTATCCCAAAAATCCATATGGGAAACCAGCCTAGATTTCCACATGGCGTTTTCGGATAGATTCTCATATGGTTTCCTATGTAGGAATCCAGGGTAGGATCCTACATAGATTCCCATATTAGGCGAAAAAAAATTTATTTAAAAAATTAAAAATAATTATGAAGTAATTGCTATTAACTAAGTATTGATTGAAATTAATTCTGAAAAACGGATTTTGTAATTTTATCTAATAGAAAAAATGCTCGCGTCTGATGGACTTGAACCCGGTACCTCATGGTTGACAGTCTTCTACGCTACTCACTGGCCTAAGTCACTCTCACAAGGTCTATGTTTATTCCACTTATATAAATTCACTATAGGAATCCATAGTGTAGATTTTTTTAATAGAGCGAGCTTGTAAAATAAAAGTTTGAATTGTTTTCTGTTTCAGCACACCTTAACAGGACACTGCGCTAAAGTCCTGGCAGCTAAATTTCTAGGAGAGCCTTCTAAAGTGGTTACTGGTAGCCACGATCGCACCCTTAAAATTTGGGACCTTCGAAGCCGTGCTTGTAAGTATTAATATTAATATTGATAATAATTGCATGTAAAAATGAGTGACCCATTTCCTGGAATAGATTAACTTAGCTCGGAGCCAACGAACTTAAATTTATGGTCTTGCAAAGCGAGATGAATAAAAAAGTAAAGTGATAATTTATAGAGGATATTATGAAACGCATTATGTATAACGCATAATGTTATATAATTCATATCATAAACAATAAAATGGTAATTCTGTTATTCCTATCAAAGGTCTTTTGAGTGTCGGTGTTGGTGCGAAGGTGGAATGAAAAACCCGTCGGGGTATTTCTTATTATGAATGACCGTCGGTATATCTCGAGTCGTCTCGTAAATCCAAACTCACTCGTTATAGGTATAGGATACAGGGTATATTACTAAATATTATGGCGCCGTGGTAATCACCTTTTCTATTACCTCTATTAGTCGGTGAATTTTATTAAACGCACTTACTCTCTACACTATATTACACAACGCTAGACACTGGACGGTTTTATGATAATAAAACAACCTACTAAGTATTTGCATAGTCATTCATATGTATACCAGTACACTAACACCTATACAACCATAGAACCTCCGGACTCTATAACGGTCTATAAACTATCGCCACCATGATCCTTAAGTGAAAAGTCTGGATGTTGATAATGCATGTGATAACGACTTTACCAGACTTTCAGGCTCCTTCATTCTATTCCTATTCATCCCCCGGTTTATGTTTTCATCGTAAAGACAAAGGACACTGGCTAGTACTTTTTTTTTATTTATTTCTAAGAATTATTAAATACCAATTTAATTGTTTTTTCCTTAATAGCAAGTTTTTGAGGCAAGACAATAGATTAGTTTATTATTTCTTTAGAAATTTTAAATTTTCATTGTTATATGCCCGAATCTCAAATTTATGTCAGGGTAAGTTAGATTAGGCTTTAAAACTTTCGATAAATTTTTTTCTAATGATTATTATACACCAATTGAATTATTTTTGCATCCTTTACAAGGCTTCAAGGCAAAAAATTTGATTAGCTATTTATTTTTTTAGGATTGTGAATTATTAACGTTACACCCCCACAAGCACAAAATTATGCTGAAAAATCGATCTATAAATCGAATCGATTGTAAACCTGCCAACGCTGTAGCCTATTTGTCTTGTCAGCAAGGGGTCTGCTCTTACAGTAGCTTTCGCCTTCTCTTTGTGTCAGCCTCCTGGCGATAGGTTAATTGCATCGACAAGAATATTGACACATGCACACATCTACATGCGTCCATTAGCCGGATCCATTCCATCGGCGTTCTCGTTCCCCGTGCATGCCGATCCGATAGCCAGTGACCTCCCCAACCCAGTTTACAGTTTGGAGTCCCCAGCATCAGCATCAGCATTCCCATCGCCATCGCCATCGCCCTAACAAACATCCACGTCACGATATACAATCGACAGCTAAATTTTTATTGGAACCTCTCGGGAGCCCGCTGGCAAACGACTAAGCGAATGTCAAAAAGCACTTTGCGAATATATTTTACAATTACCCCGAAAAAACAAACTCGGAACAAAGAACCAGAATTCAAGTTGAATAGAAGTAAGGGTGAGTTATCGCGATAGTTTATCGGCCATTTATCCAACCAACCAACCAACCAACCAACTTTGAGTCTTTTCGTGGCTTAATCTCAATATGAACAGCAATACTGCTTTTACTGTCTCCCGCTTGCTACCCTTGAGGTATCGATTTTCTCATGGACAACAGAACTGAGCAAAGACCAACGGATCTCCTCGAGAAGAGCCCAAGCTAGCAAGCTAGCCAGCCAGCTAGCTAGAAGAAGAAGAAGAAGAAGAAGAAGAAGAAGAAGAAGGAAGGTACCAACTTCTCGGAAGGAAGCTTTGGACCTATACCAGGTCTTGCTGGAGGAAAGCACCCGATAGGATAATAACGAGTAAGACCCAAGGTATTGACACAAGATACTGGTATACACCAGATTTGAGAACCCCAATGAAAATCTGGATTGTATTAATTTGCTGGTGTTCTCAAGAGTCTGCTTCTCTCATCCCTTTCTCGCTGATATCGATATAGAGCCAAGAGATGAAGGTGGTCTAGACCGGCGAATTTACCTTTCTCAGTTTGACTTGTTCTCCGGCGCTTTCATAAGTTACAGCGCATCTAATTTCCGTCTAAAGTGGTTAAATATACGGCGCAACGCTGGGAGAGATAAGGGCCGAGGGTAGGAACTACCACCCAGAAAATAGTTTTAAAAAAGAGCGATCTCCCGGTGAGAGTATTACCGCATCTCTATCTCCTACATGGGCGCCAAGCAAGAAAAATTCATTTTATGGATCCCGTTATTCCTCGGATTATATTCGACGTCATAAATTTCATTTATCAACTATAATTACCTTTATATATCAATCATAAATTTAAATTTTCATAGAAATCTATTGCATTGGTCCTCATGATGGAACTTTTGAAGAATTTTGATATATTTAGATTTGGTTTGTTAAGCGGATTCAGAAATGCATACGGTTCAAAAGTTTATATATGTATGTTCAAAAATCGTTAACATTTTCACTTTTACCGTATTTCCTATATACCTCACCATTATTTCATTGCAACAGAAGTTATATATTATTAATAAAATAATTTTTCAAAAATCACCTTTTTTTATCTCTAAAATCTACTTCTGGCTGCTGAATCGTCTTTAATAAATAAAATTGTCTTTTGGAATTTTTTAAGCAGTTCTAATATTCACAATTTTACTCACATTTTCTATTCCCTGGAGCCGGTGAACGCTTCTTCCGACAAAACGAATCTGGAAACACACAAAAAAAAATAATTAGCCAATTTAGTTATTTGTATTATAAAAAAGTTTATATTTATATAATAAAATTTAGCTCGAGGGAGTTAAAAAATGGCCGAGTATCAGAATTAAGTTGCGAGCGTTATTTTCCCGGGTGGGATGAGAGCGTGCTGTTGCGTCCTCCGATTCTACTCGGTTATTTCATATTTTCCGCTATTCTTTCAACCCCCAAGGGCACAAAATCGCTTCATTCGGGCTCGGAACGTTGTTCGCGTTGTTATATAACATCGCGAGCTATCTACGCGATACTCATAGTTCTGTCATTAGATTTTGCTCGGTTTCAAAATAATAATATTCATAGTATATATCCATCCGGCATTTATTTATCCTACCACACCTTTATTTGAACTTACACGGATTGTTGATTTAAAAAAAAAAAAAACGGCAACTTTTGTTTTGTTTTTGTATTTTACTTCTACTGCGATTATTTACATGACTTGTTGATTAAATGCAAATTCACCATCAAATTTTATCTCATTTAATTTCGCTGATGCTCTAGATAAAATAACATTTATATATTTTGTCGACTGACGTGGGTGGATTTTAAAGGGAGAAACAGATGGAATATTTTCCGATTGTATTATTTTTCTGTTTTAATTTGTGAGTGAATGCACCGACAGTCAATTTACAATTTTCATTTAATTCGACAGTTTGAATTATTCCCAAATGAATATTTTATTGTAATCGAATAATTTTTAATTGACAAATATTTTTTAGTTACAAAGCATATTTTAAATATAACATTTTTATTTTATTTATAACTAAAATCGATCAATGATAATAAAAAAATAATGGGTTTAATATACCTTTTTGGATGGTAACAATTTTATACAGAAAAAAATTTTTTGAAAAAATTATAATGTGGTCCTTTTATTTATTACCATTTTTGGAATGAAAATAACGAAAAAATTTATTTTTTTTTTTTTTGTGGTAGACAAATTTACCAAAAACCGATTATGTAAAATTTACAGTAGACGAGAATTTAATTTGCGCACGCAAGCGCGCGCTTGAATATGGAGTTTGTATATGGGTGATTCTCTGTAAGGACGTCTTAAATCTGTACAAAATTGTCCGACCAAATTATTTTTGATTTTGTTAGAAAAAAAATTAACAAGGGCTACAAAACTATCAGCTTAATCACAATAAATAAACAGCCGATTTAATTTTTGCTTTTTCGATATTTGTGTATCTTTTGCCATATAACATCACAGGGGACTGTTTGCCAGGGGACTGTTTTTTTTATCAAATTGAGAAAAATCAAGCAAACTATTTCAATGCATTCAACTTTTCAAGTTCTCAATGAATGTTTACATTAATTAGAATAATATTAAGACTTATGGATCGAATTTTATAAATAAATTATAAATAAAAATAGTTGCCAGGGGACTGAGTTTTGAAATGGCCCAGACACATATTTCCAGCACAAACGGTGCTTTGACACTAAATAAAATGCCGATAAAGCGCTAACAGCCCTATGGTTATTAACTCAAGGGCAGTTAGATCCTTATAAACCTTACAAAAGGTAAAATAACACGCTGGATTTTTTTTTGGCTTTGAACTTCTGGCAGGGGGCTGTTCTTAAAATGCCTGGGACAAACTTTGGTTTAATGAATTTAATGAAACAAATTAATTTTCAGTACTTTTTATTGAAGAAGATTGTTAGTTAACTAATTAAGTTTATAAACATTATGGACTAAATTATATATTATGGACGAATAACTTAAAATTTAATCTTAAAGTTTTAATTTTGGGAATGGGACAGCCCAGGGGACTGTTATTTCGGTGGTTTACCAATTTATAGCAAAAAAACCAAAATTTATTTCATTTTAGTTTTCAATGCTCCAAATAGAAATGTTTTTTTACTTTCTTAATAAATTTATTTTAGTAAAAAAATATTCCGTAGTAAAAATAGTAAAAAACAATTTTTCTAAAAAAAACATGCCCGGGACAGCAAAAAAAATCCTTACAGAGAATCACCATATATTTTTATGCTTATGATAAATTTGAACAATCACATAACAAATAAATTGATGCTATATACATTTCATCTCAATTTTGTTACAATAGACTACAGTTAAATTTGCTGAAAAAAAAAGGTTCACTTGAGCCAAGAAAATATTTTTCTTCCTTATTTTTTTGAGCGAAAAAAAAATTTTTTTTGAAAAGAAATTTCACTTATTCCAACAAAATTAATTCTCTTGCTTTAAGAAATACGTATCTTGATCCAAGAAAATTTATTTAAGTCAAGAAAATCTTGTTGTTTTGAGAAAATTCAACCTCGAGCTCCAAAAAATTTAGTTCTTGATAGAAGTTAATTTTCTTGTCTTGAGAAAATTTCTCTCTTGCTCCAAAAAATTAAATATAAAGATAGAAGTAAATTTTCATTAATATTTTTATTGATTAACATGTCAAATGGCAAGATCAAATAATATTTCATCATTTTTTTTCATTCAATATATATAATTGCACGGTAAAATAATATAAAAAGGGTATCAAATATTCTCGAGAAAAATTTTCTCAAGGTCAGAAAATTTTTTTCTCAGCTGAAGTAGGTGGCGCTGCTTCCCTAAAGTATCTAAAAATCTTGATCAAATATAAAAATTTATTGTATCAAGTATTTATGATGAGAAAAAATGACTTCCACCAAGAATAGAATTTCTCGAAAAATTTTAACTTCGACCAACACAACTTCGTTCTTCCTTCAGACACCCGACAAATTTTCTTGAGCCAAGAAT
Organism: Cotesia congregata; assembly: GCA_905319865.3. Classification (NCBI taxonomy): domain Eukaryota; kingdom Metazoa; phylum Arthropoda; class Insecta; order Hymenoptera; family Braconidae; genus Cotesia; species Cotesia congregata. The sequence continues at coordinate 10,216,112 of CAJNRD030001116.1, forward strand.
TTTGTTCTCCAGTCCCACAATTACCGTAAATTTATCGGTAATTTTTAAAGAAAATTTCTTTCAGAGTACGAAACATTATTTACCATAGAACGAAAAGAGCAATAAATATAAATCTCAATTTCTGTACACTCGGAACAAACTTTCGGTAATATAAGTAAAGGTATGGATATAATGAAGGCGGGGTAGTATAACGGGGGTAAGTTGGTAGTATCGTCAATTCCAGGGAGTATATGGGATCGAATAAGAGGTTTAGAGTGAGTGAGAGATATATCCAGGACATTGTAGGTATAAGGCACAAGATATAAGATATAAGGTATAAGGTATAAGGTAAGGAAAATCGAAATTGGTGACTCGGGATGGCACGACTTTGTATAGAGTATACAGAAGGCAGGCAGGCAGGCAGGCAGGCAACCAGTCAGACGGTGGGCGTAAGCTCAAACCTCATTATTTATCCACTTTATAGTCTCTCTCAGCCATATGTAAGCTACACATTTCCGCAGGCGTTGCGGTTTTCGAAGGCTCTGTCTACTTCTTGCCAGTAACCTGATAACAGTTTAAAGTTCGTTGGCTTTCATTACTATCCAGGACTCCTTTTTAGTTTCCCGATCCTCATCCTCGTTCCTTGTTTGGTCCTTGCAGCTTATATACCAATAACCGTTCGACTAATGTCAAAGGCTCTCGGCTGCGAGCTTACTTGATAGACAAATAACCAAACTTTATTTGGGGTACTTGTGGGATTGCTACACAGGCATTGAAACTAAATTTGCCGGCTCGAGTTGCAACGACCTCGTCACCTCTGATGGAGCTGGATCCACCATAATCAGCGGTCACTTTGACAAGAGAATCAGATTTTGGGATACCAGAGCCGAGTCGAGTTCCAATGACATCCTACTGCAGGGAAAGGTCACGTCGCTTGATTTATCACGAGGTAATTTTTATTATTTTATTTTTAATTTATTGATAGGATTTAGTATGGAGTAACTAAATTTTTAGAGATTTATTTAGGAAAAAAAAATTATTTGTTTTAGAGATTAATTAATTATTTTTTTTAGTCTAAATCAATTATTAAGAGAATAAGAAAAATTTTGTGTCCAGGATAGTCATATGATAAAATAGGTTTTTTCAGTGAAATTTAGTGTCTTGTTTTGAATTTTAGCCTTTTCAAGATTTAATTCTCACCGATAGTCAATTTATAATGATACGTATTTAGGTTGAGTTAAAAAATATCTCCAAATACATAATTAAGAAATTACCTTGTATCTTGTGAACTATTGACGTTTTTAATGATTTAAGCTAATCCCGATGATACACTCATCGAAACCTTTCATTTGAGTACCCACATCAATTTTAAATATATTTCATATATTTATGTATACCATATATATGTATATATGAGAAATATATAAAAAATGCAAGTGGATATTCAAATGAAAGCTCTTGATGAGTGTAACATCAGGATGAGCTCATATCTTTAAAAATGTCAATAATTAAGAAATGACTTCGTATCTTGAGAACTACTGATATTTTTAAAAATATAAGCTCATCATGACATTACACTGATCGAGGCCTTTCATTTGAGTACCTACATTAATTTTTTCATATATTTTATATATTTATGTATACCATATATATGTATATATGAAAAATATATGAAAAATGCAAGTGAGTACTTAAATGAAAGCTCTTGATGAGTGTAACATCGGGATGAGTTCATATCTTTAAAAACGTTAATATTTAAGAAAGTACAGTGCAATTTAACAAAATTCATCCACAGATTCGGTAGAATCTGGCGCCAAGTTCCGTTCAAATCCGTTGTAAACGGAGCGCCAGACTACCGAGTGTGTTTACTGTAAGCAGAACGGTATTTCGAGGTTGCAAAATTTTATTTATTTCTACGGTAATTTTTTTTCCTAAATTTTATATTATAACAGTAATTCATACTTTATTTTACTGATATTAATTAATTATATTTAATTATAACAATTAATTTACTTGAAGTTATTAAATTCAATCAGCACAAACTATAGCAACGCAAAAATTTCGATCCTGACTTTTTTTCGATGGGCAAAGTGATCTGCCACAGACTACATAATTCGATAGTGCATGGTAATCCTCCGATAGATGGGAAACTACAGTTAGAAAAATACATTTCACAGCTTGCATCTACACCCGCCAGGGTGCGCTGGAATTATTTTTACATAAACTGTAGCTTCAAGGGAATAGTTTGCTATAAAAATGCAGCCAACGCGAGATTTAAATTTGTACTAATTGTAAATTTTTATTATAATTACAAAAAATACTAAAATCCGAACAAAAACAGTTTCACTGTAAAAAAAATCGCGTTAAGTCCACGTTCATAAGACTATTAAAAAAAAAAATTTTGTTTTCTTTACAAAAAAGATATAAAATAAAAAAAGCGCCATTCGGCCATACCCGACATGGATAGGTATAGATTTCTCGTTTGAATATTAAAAAAAAAACACGTTATTAAAAGGCAATAATGTCCTAAAATGTATTTTTTATCATAATTTTGCAAATAACGATATGAGACCGACTACAATAAATAGATATTTAAAGACATCTACCTAAAAAAATAGGATTTGTAACAGATGAAAGTTTTTTGATAATAAAAGCTAAAAATTCATTTATTCTAGATTTTTTTTAATTTTCCCAACTACGAAATAAATTGAAAAATGGATCAAAAAGCGACGAATAAAAGCTCAAATTAAAGATAATTATGTAAATTTTAACATAAATTTAATAGATTTAAGCTATCTTTTACGACCTAAAAATTATTTGAAAAGAAGGGCCGAAATACGTTCATTGAAACATTTTTGAAAATTTTCAAAGTCACGAAATTAATTAAAAAAATCATTAAAACTAGACAAATGATAGTTTATATTGAAGGTAATTAAATGAAGTTTAGGATAAATCTGACGGAAAATCAGATACAATCATATCGGTTACTTGGTATTTTTTAATTTTTTTATTTTATATCTTTTTAGTAAAAAAAACAAAATTTTTTTTTCTTAATAGTCTTATGAACGTGGACTTGGCGCGATTTTTTTACAGTGAAACTGTTTTTGTTCGGATTATTTTATTCAGCTCGATTTTGGGAGATTTATCATCCCTTTGAAAACACACATACTCCCAAATGGCTTATATGTAATTTTCTCAGCGGGGTTTAGTTTAAATTTTTCAATTTGTCTATTATTATGTTAAAAACTTGTTTAATTTTAAATTTTATAAATGTCTCTAAAAAATTATAATTTAATGAGATTATTTTCTTTATAATACCTTATATTTTTACTTAAAATTATTTATTTTAATTATTTTGATTTATTTTGAGTTAAAAGTTAGGTTATACGGTAAAATTAGTTAAAAAATTAATTTCTTTAATACCAATAATCGATTTATTGCGAAGCAATAAATCTTTTGTTAAATAATACTAAATATTTATTTGGTGGAAATAAATGATTTAGTAACTATTACTAAATCTTATAAAATAGAACCAAATCCTATAATAATATTCTTGTAAAAAATAAAATAATATCCTCTGCAACGGTTAATTTAAAAAGGTACTTCCTTATTGAATAAACAGTCTATTTTATTATCCCGAGCATGTGAGCATCGTCGGGCATTCCCCAAAGAATTTTATTTCCGGCTGAGGTAATTACCCGGTTATCGCATTCAAAGGAATACCCGTGAGTACGAATTGGTATCCTATGCTCGGTTTCGATTGAGAAGAGCCGCCGAATCTCAACTCTTTAACCGTAAACACAAATTCGGATTCGGATTTGGCTCTCCGGTTGGCTTAATTTAATACATAAACACACACAACCATTAATTAATCCAATTCTTCCGTACAACAGAGTACAACAGAGTTTACGGTATCAATCAACAATGCTTGTAATTAAATAATATTGAAATAAAAAAAATATATTTATTATAATTATGATAGATTACGGAACGGTTTTAGCTTAAATAACTCCGTAAGAAATAGTAGATTGGTTATTGACCCCCTACTCGGTGATCACGCCAACTTACACCGGTATTCCAATTGGAATCCGATAAAGTACTAGCCAGATTATATGTACCAGCTACTATATAAGAGACTAACATCAAGATACACTTGTTTACTTGTAATTAAAAATACTTAACGCCTAGTTTCGTTGTTATTATATTGATAATTATTTTCTTGTGTTAACAGACGCCAATTATTTATTGAGTTGCGTGCGAGACGATACGGTCAAGCTCCTTGATCTACGTATGAAACAAATTGTTGGATCATTCAGGTGAGTTTTTTTTTTTTTTTAAATGTAACTGTACCTTCTCTCACATTGTTCAATATTAAATAACGTTTATTTCAGCGCGGACGGATTCAAGGTGGGCTGCGACTGGGCGAGAGCTACCTTCAGCCCGGACGGACAGTATATCGCGGTCGGATCAGCTGATGGGAGTGTTTTTATTTGGAATGTCATCACCAACAAAATTGAAACGATACTCAGAGATCATACGTAAGTACTTTTATTTCAATAACAGACTCTTTGATTGATTGATTGATTGATTGATTGATAATCATTTTTAATAAATGCCGGGATTGATCTTATAACTTTTAATATCTCTTTGGAATTTTTAGTTTATTTAAAGAGATTCACGGGAATTATAAATTGTTGAAACTTATTGAAAATTTGAAAATTCAAATAGGAATTATAAATAATGTAATGAAAAAAAATAATCATACGGCAGCCAGAAGTAGATTTTATAGATAAAAGAAAAGGTGTTTTTTATAAAATGATATTAATGATATATAACTTCTGTTGCAATAAAATAATGACATCAAAACGATTGCAAAAGTAAAATTAGATCTGTCTGAGAGAGTAATTTTTGGTCTAGACTGATGGTAAGGTATGCAAATTAAAGTTTATTTAATAAGCAGATGCAATTTCCAAAAATTTTACAAGTTATCGCATTCATTATTTATTTTGCAAAGAAACAAAGTTCCAAATTTTGAGAATTTTGAAGAATTTAAATTTCTATCATTCCTAAACTATTTAATTAAGAAAAATATATAAGTATGCAAATTAAAGCTTACTTAATAAGTTTTCAGATGGAATTTACAGAAATTTGATAGGATATCGCGTTCAATTGTTGTTGCACTGAAATACGGTAAAAGTGAAAATTTTTGTGATTTTCAAAAATTTTTGAATTTCTGTCATTCCTAAACTATTTAATTTAGAAAAATAGATAAGTATGCAAATTAAAGCTTAGTAAATAAGCTTTCAGATGCAATTTTCAGAAATTAAATATGATTTCGCGTTTAATTATTATTGCACGGAAATACGGTAAAAGTAAAAATTTTTGAATTGCTGTCATGTTCACACTATTTAATTTAGAAACATAGAAAACTATGTAAATCGAAGTTTACTTAATAAGCTTTCAGATGCAATTTATAAAAATTTTACAAGTTATCGCATTCAATAGTTATTTTGCAAAGAAACAGTCAAAGTTCTAAATTTTTAGGATTTTTAAGAATTTAAATTTCTGTCATTCCTAAACTATTTAATTTAGAAAAATAGATAAGCATGCAAATTAAAGCTTAATAAATAAGCTTCCAGATGCAATTCACAGAAATGAAATATGATATCGCGTTTAATTATTATTGCACGGAAATACGTTAAAAGTGAAAATTTCAACGATTTTTGAAAATTTTTGAATTGCTCTCATTTCTAAACTAATCGACCGATTTGGCTGATCTTTGAACTTAAACTTGAAAATCGTCCTAAGAATAAGTATGTTACGTTTTATTGAGATCCGTATAGAATTGCGGGAGTTAGAGAAGAGACAAGGCCGGTTATATCGTATATATACACATATATAAACTTTTGAACCATATGCATTTTCTGATTCCGCTTGACGAGCTGAGTCGAAATATAGCAAAATTTTTCAAAAGTTCCGTCATGAGGACCAATGCAATAGATTTGTATGAAATCTCCTAAAAACAGTAGGTTTTTGATATATTTAATCAAAAAATTAGATTTTAAATTGTAATTTTTACATGTAAAATGGAGATTCCACCAGTCGTGTATTTGGTTAAGAATTTAATGCAATTAACGATTTAAAAAAAATTTTATTTTCATTGAATTTGATTGAAAAAATAATAAGCTTTCGATTAAAACAATAAGAAAAGTAGCTTTCCGAATGTATTACGGAGATATTTTATATTTTTTATAAAAAATCACTCGGAACTTGCGTTCTTTAAAGTCTTGTATTTGACTTGGCAACACCGCTTGCTTAGTTACCCAAAGCATATATAAGTACCCGCGGTTTTTTAAATGCTAGAAGATCTTAGTCATTTTAGTTAGACAGTTAACATAAATAAATTTTAAGGTTAGGGACACTCTTTTTGTGTTGTCAAGTGTATACCTGTAATTCAGAGTGCTATATTTTTTATTAGTCAATTAAATGTTAATAATTATTTAATGAATAAATTTATCCGAAATTTCCTCAAAACTCTTATTAATTAATTTAAAAATTAGGTATTATTTTTTTTTAATAGAAATTCTTTATATACACTTAAAATTTTATCTTGTTTTACTTAAAAATCCAAAATCTCCTAAGCTAATTTTTCCATACCACTAATTAAAGCCATCAATATTAAATGCTCTGGCAGGTAAATAATTAAATCCTTATGCAATCACCGAAATCCCCAATTATTTACTCACTAAATCCATATTGATAATCCCCGATCCACATAAATACATAAAATATAAACAGATATTAATATTAAAATCTCGCGGAATATAGTCCCAGCTTATTCATGTTCGAACTTATACAAAAAAAAGTACATGAATAAATAACAGAACTAAATGTAACAGACAAAAAGCTAAAAAACGATAAATGCAGCATTAAGTGGTTTTATTTTTTTCTATTTTGGTAAAGATAAAATCGATTAAAGCTCCAGTACAAGGATGAAAGGGAGGACGAACTACCTACCACCAGGTTCACAATGCACTGGCATTATCGGGGCATTAATACGGTAACACCAATTGCTGAAAGTTGTCGAGGGTGATCAAACTGAGCCACTCTTTCTTTCTCTCTCCTCTCCTGTTTCCGCTTTTCCCGGTTTATAACCTCATTTATTATCGAGGATGAATTATCCAGAGAATGGCGACGTCCTTGTCGATGTCGACGTTGATGTCGATGTTCACGTTGATGTCGAATATGTTTTAACGCTGATGGCCATGTCAGTATCGGGATGAAAGAATCGAGAGAAAGGGGATGAGTTATTTATACAACAAAAGGATTGTTGAATAAATATCAGCGGGTTGGCTCGTACAAAGTGGAGGGGTGGGGGGAGGGGGAAAAATCCCGGTCCCGATATTCGTGAAAGCTCAGGAAACAATGCAGCCATCATTCAAAATACTCGAGTTACCGAATCGGGTATGACTCGAATGGCGAATCTTGCCTCGAACTATAATAATAAGCGAGCGATACCATCACTTGGCAGTGTTGCCAATACTCGAGGGGTGTTTTGTCAACGAATCCAAAGCTCCGAGACGTTTACAAACAACTTCGGGAATTTGAGTGGCTTTTTGCGGTCAGTTACCGTCGGAAAAATCCTGTTATGCTCAATTATACTCTGATACTTTTTCTGCCTGAGGGTTTTTAGTTGGAATAATAATAATAATGGCAAGATTTTTTTTAAATTTCGTTATTATCAGCAACTTTGCAGTCACTACATAAATATAAATAAGATTTTGCGTTATTGAATAGTGAATTTTGTTAAATTGCACAGTACTTTCTTAAATATTGACGTTTTTTAAGATATAAGCTCATCTTGATGTTAGACCCATCAAGAGCTCTCATTTGAGTATACCCACATGCATTTTTTATATATTTTTCATATATACATATATATAATATATATAAATATATGAAAAATCGATGTGGGTACTCGAATGAAAGCTGTCGATGTGTGTAATGTCAAAGTGAGCTTATATCTTCAAAAATGTCAATATTTCTCAAGATACAAGATCATTTCTTAATTAACAAAAATTAATTTAGGATATAATTAATAATTTGTGAAAATTTATAATAAATAAATGGTGGAAAAAAAATTTTTAAAAATGAAAAAATGCAATTTTTTAAAAAAAATTTTTATTTTTTAATTCAATAAAATATTAAATTTTGATATATTTTTCATATATACATATATATAATATATATTTTAAAGATATAAGCTCATCTTGATGTTACACTCATCAAGAGCTTCCATTTGAGTACCAACATACAATTTTGATATATTTTTCATATATACATATATATAAATATATAAAATATATGAAAAATTGATGTGGGTACTTAAATGAAAAGTTTCGATGAGTGTAACATCGGGATGAGCTTATATCTTTAAAAATGTCAATAGTTCACAAGATACAAAGTAATTTCTCAATTACCTGCTAGAGTATTTTCGAATGCAGCCTACATACTTATCATAAAAAATTTCATTATATATGACTACCTTGAAAACAATTAATAAATCTAAGAGACTTTAATTTTCAGAATAATTTTATAAAAATAAAAAAATTAATTTTCTCATTTAATTAATTCATTTGAATATAAATACAATGTGATTACTGAACAATTGAAAGCTCTCGGTCCCCTTTCCGCTGGCCACTCGTCCGCGGTTTTAAGCTATTCAGTGTATTTTTATGCCCCGATAACAATAAAAAAAATCTAAATAAACCAAGAAGCATTTACTTGGGTGAAATAACAATGAGTAATCCTACTTAAATACTCAAAGAACTTTTGAACGAGAATGTCATTACCTTTTTTCTTTTTACCCATTTAATTTAACTTTTATTTTATTTTATTGAATTCTGGATTTAAAAACTCTCTTGTACAATAGAAAGAGAATCGACATTGTTGTTTCTCTTAAAACGTTAAATTAAGACGCGAAAAAGTTTTAAGAAAACCCGACAACATTGTTGTGAACCGGTCCACCTTAACCTCAACTGTCTTATTTATTTATTTTTTTTTCCTCATCCTTTTCTTTGTTTTTATTTCCTACTGATTTCACCCTAATCTCAGATCTCCTGGTATAGCTTACGGATATCCAGAGTCCAGACTGGCGGTGTCTACCCTCGACAGTATCGAGAAAGAAAAACAGAAATAATAACAATAAAAATAAAGAAAAAGGAAAAGAGCAGTACTGTAAACTCCAGTATAGGTAGAGAGAGGTACATGCGCTGTCCAGCTCGCCCGGATACCAGTTTATACTTTGTCGAGTGGGATATGCTCTCAATGGTGACATTACGTGCTCCAACCTGAGACCTCTATAAATGTGCTATACGTTGTCGCACTTTTTTTAAATCCTTCTTTTTTTTTTTTACTTTACTAAAACGGCAAATCCAAATCCGTATTGCCCACATTTCACTTGTTATTTACTTTTCGACGTGAGAGATACTTTTTAAATCTATTTTATTAAACTTTACGAGAAAAAAATTTTTTTACTGCTTCAATGGAATTCTATAAATATTTTTTAAAGATTGATTGTAATAGAAGGATTTTTTAGTATTTAAGAAATTATCTATATATTATTAAGAGAATAAGAAAAATTTCGTGTCCGGGATAGTCATATGATAAAAAAGGTTTTTCTAATGAAATTTAGAAAAATGCTCTATTTCTAGAGACATAATTGAAAAATTACCTTGTATCTTGTGAACTATTGACATTTTTAAAGGTATAAGCTCATCCCGATGTTACACTCATCGAGACCTTTTATCAGGATGAGCTCATATCGTTAAAATATATTATATATATATATATATGAAAAATATACACAAAAAAAAGATTTACTTGATCCAAGAAAATTTATTTAAGTCAAGAAAAACTTGTTGTTTTGAGAAAATTCAGCCTCGAGCTTCAAAAAATTTAGTTCTTGATAGAAGTTAATTTTTTTGTCTTGAGAAAATTTCTCTCTTGCTCCAAAAAATTAAATGTAAAGATAGAAGTAAATTTTCATTAATATTTTTATTGATTAACATGTCAATTGGGAAGATCAAATAATATTTCATCATTTTTTTTCATTCAATATGTATAATTGCACGGTAAAATAATATAAAATGGGTATCAAATATTCTCGAGAAAAATTTTCTCAAGGTGAGAAAATTTTTTTCTCAGCTGAAGTAGGTGGCGCTGCTTCCCTAAAGTATCTAAAAATCGTGATCAAATATAAAAATTTATTGTATCAAGTATTTATGATAAGAAAAAATAACTTCCACTATGAATAGAATTTCTCGAAAAATTTCAACTTCGGCCAACACAACTTCGGTGTTCCTTCAGGCACCCGACAAATTTTCTTGAGCCAACAATTTTATTCTCCAGTCAAGAAATTTTTCTTTCTGTGTAAAGAAGTGACTTCATTTTAATAAATCTTTTTAATTAATTTAATAAAAAATATATTTTGCTCTTGAAAATATTTTTCTTTAATTATTAATTAAAACATAAAATAAATTTTTCATTCTCAACCCTAAAGACTAAATTCCAGAATTTAATTACTCGGGATTTACGATATTATTTAAGGAGGTTGGGCATTTCGATAAATAATAAATAAAATAAAATAATTAAATTCGAGGGTTAAAAACTAGCTCGGAGCCAGAAGAACCTCTTAGGATTACCGAAGAATTGTTTATACCGATACAAGTATTATAAACATTATATGTATTACCGGGGACTATGATTGTTATTATTGAGGGCATTATATATGTTATATGTTTAAAGCGTACACGCATTCTTGTTCAGCGAAAGCGATAGACCGTGACTCGGACAAGAGGCGGGCAAACTGCTTATTAAGTTAGTCCCGGTATGGGTGCATATAGGACGAGAATGGGGACGAGCCTGGAACCTGCAACCTAAGAATTACGATTCCTTGGCAACGTCCCCTTTATGAGCAGCTCCAGGTTTAAGTAATAACAGTCAGACACTTGATATCATGTCACATATATGCAAGAGGATCTCCATTGTACGTGCGTACACGGGCATTAAGATAATACTAATATCGGGTCTGCACTCCCAGCTTTAAAATACACTCTCAGTCTCTGTCTCATTTTCACTTAAAAAACGCAATATTATGTTGGGTTACATACATCGAGATTTTATTACAAGATAGCCCGCCCATTGAGACATTAAACCGTGACATTTACATTCTCAAGAACTGATACTTTATCGGTAAGTAGTTACACCATTAACCATTATCCCATCCCTAATGTCTCAATACAATAAAAAAAAACTAGCAATCTTGTGAACTATAAATAAATAAAATTTTGCTTGATTAAATAATGACTTTTGTTAAATTGCACTGTACTTTCTTAAATATTGCCGTTGTTAATAATATAAGATCATTCCGATGTAACACTCATCAAGAGCTTTTATTTGAGTACCCACATGCATTTTTTGATATATTTAATATACATATATATAATATATATTTTAAAGATATAAGCTCATCTTGATTTTACACTCATCAAGAGCTTTCATTTGAGTACTGACTTGCATTTTTGATATATTTTTCATATAAACATATATATAATATATATAAATATATAAAATATATGAAAAATTGATGTGGGTACTCAAATGAAAGTCCTCGATGAATGTAACATCATGATGAGCTTATATCTTTGAAAATGTCAATAGTTCTCAAGATACAAGGTCATTTCTTGTTTAATGACATTTTTTAAGATATAAATTCATTTCGATGTTACACTCATCGTGACATAACACTCATCAAGAGCTTTCATTTGAATACCCACATGCATTTTTGATATATTTCTCATATATACATATATAGATATATATATAATATATACAAATATATAAAATATATGAAAAATTTATGTGGGTACTCAAATGAAAGCTCTTGATGAGTGTTATGTCACGATGAGCTTATATCTTTAAAAATGTCTATAGTTCACAAGATACAAGGTCATTTATTAATTAATGACATTTTTTAAGATATAAGCTCATTCTGATGTTACATTTATCAAGAGCTTTTATTTGAGTGCCCACATGTATTTTTGATATATTTTTCATATATTCATATATATAATATATATATAAATATATGAAAAATACATGTGGGTACTCAAACGAAAGGTCTCGATGAGTGTAACATCAAGATGAGCTTATATCTTTAATAATGTCAATAGTTTACAAGATACAAAGTTATTAATTATATATCTAGAGATAGCGCAATTTTGAATGCAGCCTAAATACACCTGGAGACAAAATTTTTCTTATTCTCTTAATAACATAGATTATTACTTTCATTTTTAATATCAATTAACATTTCAGTTTCATTTTCAATTCGAACTTTTATTACCCTCATTCCAACGCGGCTGATTAATTTTCACCCGGGTTTTTTTTTTTTTTTTCGATCAATATCTCTGTAATTGAAGAAATTCTCTGTAATTAGTAATTAAGCTGATTAACAAAAGTTTTTAAAAAAATTTACCTGTAATAACAAAAGTTTAAAAATTATAAAAAATTGTGAGACTTCTGGCTGAATCTCAGGCCTGAGAAGAGGGTTGGAAAAAAAATCCCCTAAAACGTTAAATAAAAAAGTGACTTCCTTTCACCGACATTTGAAGCTGACAAATTTAAACAGCGGACTTTAAATCCGAGTTTATCGTTATCCTCTTCCCGTAAGCTTCGGGGTCCCTCAGTATCCTTAGAAGAAGAACCTAGAATCGGGTCCGGCGTCCCTCTTAAGCTCAAGATAAAAAAAAAATAGGGTAGAAATGTCTGAAGAGCCGACGAAGATAAATTACATAATATCGGCGAGTGGAATAGGAGCTCCACTTGAGAATAAAAAAGGATATCTCTGATAGAATACAAGTGGAAAAGTGTCGATGGGTCACGTGTCCAAGATCGAGAATCGGACACCCCAATATCCCGGTTATTTTATACATATATATTTTATTAACTCCTCCTATTTTAATTTATTTTATTTAATTAAATTAAATCCTCGCTTCAGATAAATTCTTACTGCACTTATTTGATTCCTTTTATTTCAATCAGTCGTTAATACTTAAACGTTACACCTCCCGTCCTTGAGTGTCACGCTCGCGCTGATTGATATTGTTCTCAGGAATTTAATTAACTGTACAACTCTGTATAAGCTCGGTCATTTATTTTATGAAATTTTATAAAATTAATTAATGTTTGCTTTATTTATTTTTTTTTTTTTTTTTTATTATTTATAGAGAATCTAATAAACTAGTATTTCGATCTGATAGAGCTAGCTTATTTTTATTTCTTGTAAAGTAATACACTATTGATCTTACACGTAATACACCCGTAAAAAAGTAAATAGTTTTGGGTGTTATAATTTAGCCATAGAATGTCAGTAGCATAATATTAGATCGCGTTGGAAACTCTATACTATACATAAAGTCAATACGTGACTTGCAATCCTGATGAACTTGCTAGTCGTGGATTAACTAGCCTTTATATTGTTGATACTCTATACTACCGCTGGGAAATCCCAATATATTTCATTTATTATTATTATTATTTTTATTCTTTGGTCGTAAAATATTAGTTTAATTCGTTGGGTTTTAGTAGGAATGATAATAATGATATTTTGTGAAATTTATAGTACACCTATAATCAATTTATTGTGATGTAATGAGGCTGCATTTGAAAATTCTCTATCTCTAAATACATAATCAAAAAATGACCTTGTATCTTGTGAACTATTGACGTTTTTAAAGATATAAGCTCATCCCGATGTTATACTCATCAAGAGCTTTCATTTGAGTACCCACTTGCATTTTTGATATATTTTTCATATATACATATATATAATATTTAATATATATAAGGGGCATTCCATGTCAAATCGACCACTTTTGACACCGACCCTTTTCGATTTTTCTGAAATTTTGGTATCTTTCTCTACCCTATTGAAAACAATTTTCAGAATTTTTTCAAATTTTTTTACCCAACCAAAAAAAAGTTACGAGTTATTACAAAAAAACAGCTTTTTTTTTGTTAAATAACCATAACTTTTTTGAAAAATGACTTTTTGGGATGTTTTTTTTTTGAAATTTTTGTCTTTAAATGTACTTTAAAAAAAAAATAAAAATAACAATTCGGGTTCATATTCAATGTTTTTTTTTTAACTTTTTGGAAAAAAACGAAAATTTCGGAATGATTGACATTTTCGATTTTCGATTTTTCTTTTTTATAAAAAACTTCAATATTTTTTGCAAATTCCCTGAAATTTTCAGAGTGGTAAAATTTTTCTTTCTATTTTTTTTTCAGAGTGGTATAACGAAAAACAAACATTTAAAAAAAAATTTTTTTTTCATTAAAAAAAAAAATAGAAAGAAAAAGTTTACCACTCTGAAAATTTCAGGGAATTTGAAAAAAATACTGAAGTTTTTTATAAAAAAGAAAAATCGAAAATCAAAAATCAAAAATCAATCATCCCGAAATTTTCGTTTTTTTCCAAAAAGTTAAAAAAAAAAAAAACATTGAATATGAATCCGAATTATTATTTTTATTTTTTTTCTTTTAAAGTACATTTAAAGACAAAAATTTCAAAAAAAAAAAAAAACATCCCAAAAAGTCAATTTTCAAAAAAGTTATGGTTATTTAACAAAAAAAAAGCTGTTTTTTTGTAATAACTCGTAACTTTTTTTTGGTTGGGTAAAAAAATTTGAAAAAATTCTGAAAATTGTTTTCAATAGGGTAGAGAAAGATACCAAAATTTCAGAAAAATCGAAAAGGGTCGGTGTCAAAAGTGGTCGATTTGGCATGGAATGCCCCATAAATATATGAAAAATTGATGTGGGTATTCAAATGAAAGGTCTTGATGAGTGTAACATCGGGATGAGCTTGTATCATTAAAAATGTCAATAGTTCAGAAGATACAAGGTCATTTCTTAATTATGCAATATATATAATACACATTTTAAAGATATAAGCTCATCCCGATGTTATACTCATCAAGAGCTTTCATTTGAGTACCTACATGCATTTTTGATATATTTCACAAGATACAAGGTCTTTTCTATTTATGTACTTAGAGATAGAATATTTTTAAATGCAGCCTAAATACTTATCATAGAATGAAGTAAAACGTTGAAAAGGAACAAATTCAAGTCAAGACCTTTGTAATGACACTAAATTTTACTAAAAAAAAAACCGATTTTATCATATGACTATCCTGGAAACAAAATTTTTCTTATTCTCTTAATATAATATAGATTATTAATTTTATTCTGAAAAATTCAAATATAAATGAGGGTGAAAAATCACTTTTAGAGTGAAGTATGTCCAAAAAAAGTTTCCCAATATATGGGAACAGTTGTAACCTGTAATATGAATACTTGACATTATTTTTCCGGCACGTAGACTTGCGAGGTTATAAATTTATAACTGTCTGAGTTTATTGGTTGTCAATAGACGCTCGTCAGTCTTTGGGTTAGCATTCATGCGGTACTACCTCGGGTATTGCTTGTAAAGTCTCTTACATAAAATAACAAGAATTCCTTAGTTTAACAATATTCTTTAACATGATGTGTGAAAATAGTAAGCGTAAGCCTGTGCCGTTTTAGTTTGGGTTTACATCACGCCTCGACCTTTCGTCACTGGTAAAGTGGAAATTCCCTCACGTAACAAATTCCAAGGAACGTCACTGCTACCGAAAACCGACTATACTTTTATTCCCTCTTACTTCCATTGATATATATCTTCTATGGTTTCTATATATGTATGAAGATGAAAAAAGAAAAAAGATAGGTTATTTTGTAGAGCACTTTGGCAAGTATAACAGATCGCCGGTACTTTTTCACTTCCAGCAATATACTGACATATATATATATATTGTTCACTTTCGGAAAATAAATATGAGTAAAAAAGCAGCTAAAAGACTATTGAAATATTAACAACTTTTTAAGTTTCGTAAACTCTCTACTAAAAGATTGATAACACAGCATAGCTTTAATTTCGATTATTTTATTAAATTATATCAAATGACAAAACAATAGTATATTATATATAACATAATTAAGAAATGACCTTGTATCTGGTCAAATATTGACATTTTTAATGATAAAAGCTCATCCCGATGTTACACTCATCGAGACCTTTCATTTGACTACCCACATCAATTTTTCATATATTTTATATATTTATATATATTGTATATTTATATATGAAAAATATATCAAAAATGCAAGTGGGTATTCAAATGAAAGCTCTTGAAGAGTGTAACATCAGGGTGGGCTTATATCTTTAAAATATATGTTATATATATGTATATATTCAAAATATATGAAAAATGCATGTGGGTACTCAAATGAAAGCTCTTTATGAGCATAATATCGAGATGAGCTTATATCTTTAAAAACGTCAATATTTAAGAAAGTACATAGCAATTTACCAATTCATAATTTAATAAAGCAAAATTTTATTTATTTAGTGTTTACAAGTTACGGCAGTCACAAAGTGACTGCAAAGTTGCTAGTACTAGGTTAAAAAATAAAAAACGTTCCAACCGGCCGCTTATCTGGTTTACGTACCATGAAAGAGGCATAAATTCGTTATGTGTAAATAGTGTAGCGTTAGATGGCGTTGGAGCTAATTTTCCTCTCGATTGATCACTACGTGCCCGTTGTTTTAAAACCTCGTACCTCAGCCACCTTGAGCGTAGAATACAGGTTTGATAACGCGTCACACCTTAAACTATCACTTAGAGCTTGGTTCTCGACCACCCGCATCGCTCCCTATCCGGGATCCAGCACCCAGCTCTAATCATTGTGTGCATTGTCCTTCTAGAGGTTCTCTGCGACTTACTAGGTTCCCTGGAGGCACGGGATATTGCCACGAGCCGGCACGTCATCAATGATCGGTCCATTAGACTTAGGTGTTTGCTGTCCGAGAGGAATTTCGCCTCTATTTCTGGGGAACCAGCATCTAGTTTGGTGCATCTAGCACCAGCTAGTGTCAATTTGCGTTTAGTTAGTCCTTTATCCTATTGCAGACTCCGAGATCATTAAACCTTTGATTAAAACGTAATGTTACTATGGTAATTGTTATTTTATTGTAATTAAAAAGAATTTCCGGGTTTTGTGTCTGAGCGTCAGGATGTTGCGTATTCTCATACATTCCAAGATAGTGTTACCGAGAGAGAAAGGTGAGCGGGAGGAAAAGGAGGAGGAAGAAGTACTTTATCTAATTACTAGCGGGAATTAACTTTGCGGGACTGAGACTGAGACTGAGGCCTGAGAATACCCACAAGAGATTGAGATTCGTACGTTCCAAGAGGTATTTGATGCTGATTAGCTGGAATTTATTATTTGGAAGGTAATTAAATCACGAATCAAGCACTTTAATATTTGAATCGTTTATTTGAGAAACCCTATAAGTCATATTTTTTTCAAAATCGGGTTTATTGCATTTTTCGATTCTTTGAATTTCCCCTCACTTCTTATACCAGCACCAAAAAATATTAAATCCGTGTGTTCAAGACCTGACCAATCGGTCGATATAAATCTCGTTTAGTTGAGAAACCCTATAAGTCAGTGACTTATTAGGGTTTTTCGTATAAACATTCAATTTCAAAATTCAAAAAATAAATTTCTTTTTGTTTTTTCTTTTTCTAAAAAACTTCTTCTAAGTAGAAAAATTCATTTCAATGCAAAATACTTAAATTTTAATCATTTTTGCAGTATGGGTTTGAAAAAATTAAATTAAATTATTGTTTTATTGTTTGATGTGATTTCACTGACTTTTATTTTAAAATGATTGATTATTAGATAATTAGAAAGTAAATTTACTGTTAAATACTTGAATTTTAATGAGTTTTACAATATATTCGCTTGATGGATTAAAATTAAAAATATGTTGTTTTATTGTTGACTCTGATTTAACTGATTTAAATTCTGAAATTAATGATAACCAAATAAAAATATATTATATTTACTGTTAAATACTTTGATTTTAGTAATTTTTGCAATTTTAGTTTTATATAGTTAGATTGTGATAAATTAAAATGTTGTTTTATTGTTGACCCTCAGTTCACTAATTTGAAATTAAAAATAGATGATTTATTATAATTTTCGTTAATTGTAGCTCCAATAGATATTTCGTACTTTATTTTATAAATATAATAAATGATTGACGGAGAAAAATTAATAAATTACCGATTTTATTACTATTTTGTTCGTTTTGGTGAGAAACCCTGTAAGTCAATCAACTTCAAATCATTATTATGAATAGTAGTAATTAACAATTAAATTTTTTCATGCTCGAATATTTTTTCGGGATACTAACATTATTATTATTCATCATTGTTTCATGATGTTAATGCAAACTTAACCGAGAAAAACGTTTTTTGCTTCTCCTGAAAAATTTAGTATTTTTCACTTATGGGGTTTCTCAAATAAACGATTCATTTCATTTCAACGGTTTATTATAAAATACTAATGAGGTAATGTGTTTAGCCAAAATATTTATCACAAAATAATCAATAATTATTTAATATTTGGATTAAAGCTTACGATGAGGATTTAACTAAATAAAGGACTCCGATGACAAACGCGTGTGTGTCAAATAAAAGCACGCTATCGTTCGCGTAGCTCTTAATTAGTCCTCTCCCCAGTTGTTAGAGGTATATATGTATATATTGGACTAATAGGGATTATTTAAAACCGGTAGGCGTTAATAATTCGTTCAACACACTTGTCCAATTACTTGTGTAACCGCAAGGATTTAAACTCGGATTATAAAAAATATTTATCGTAATCGTTGATGATTTAATCTTGAAAAGGACTTTATTTATTTATATTTAGATTTAAAAAAATAATAATAATAACGAGCAACTTTGCAGTAACTATGTAGCTGCCGTGACTTGTGAATTATTGATAAATAAAATTTTGCTTTATTAAATAATGAATTTTGTTAATTTGCACTGTTAATTATTGACGTTTTTAAAGATATAAGCTCATCCTGATGTGGCACTCATCAAGAGCTTTTATTTGAGTCCCCATATGCATTTTTGATATATTTTTCATATATGGGTGATTCTCAGTAAGGACGTCTTATAAATCTGTACAAAATTGTCCGAACAAATTATTTTTGATTTTATTAGAAAAAAAAATTAACAAGGGCTACAAAATTATCAGCTTAGTCATAATAAATAAACAGCCGATTTAATTTTTGCTTTTTTGATATTTGTGTATCTTTTGCCATATAACATCACAGGGGACTGTTTGCCAAGGGACTGTTTTTTTTATCAAATTGAGAAAAATCAAGCAAACTATTTCAATGCATTCAACTTTTCAAGTTCTCAATGAATGTTTACATTAATTAGAATAATATTAAGACTTATGGATCGAATTTTATAAATAAATTATAAATAAAAATAGTTGCCAGGGGACTGAGTTTTGAAGTGGCCTAGACACATATTTCCAGCACAAACGGTGCTTTGACACTAAATAAAATGGCGATAAAGCGCTATCAGCCCTATGGTTATTAACTCTAGGCTAGTTAGGTCCTTATAAACCTTACAAAAGGTAAAATAACACGCTGGATTTTTGGCTTTGAACTTCTGGCAGGGGACTGTTCTTAAAATGCCTGAGACAAACTTTGGTCTAATGAATTTAATGAAACAAATTAATTTTCGGTACTTTTTATTGAAGAAGATTGTTAGTTAACTAATTAAGTTTATAAACATTATGAACCAAATTATATATTATGGACGAATAACTTAAAATTTAATCTTAAAGTTTTAATTTTGGGAATGGGACAGCCCAGGGGACTGTTATTTCGGTGGTTTACAAATTTATAGCAAAAAAACCAAAATTTATTTCATTTTAGTTTTCAATGCTCCAAATAGAAATGTTTTTTTACTTTCGTAATAAATTTTTTTTAGTAACAAAATAACAATTTTTCTAATAAAAAAATGCCTGGGACAGCTAAAAACATCCTTACAGAGAATTACCCATATAAATATATAAATTATATGAAAAATTGATGTAGGTACTCAAATGAAAGGTCTCGATGAGTGTAATGTCGGGATGAGCTTATATCTTTAAAAAAGTCAATAGTTAAGGAAGTACAGTGCAATTTAACAAAATTCATTATTTAATAAAGCAAAATTTTATTTATTTATAGTTCATAAGTCACGGCAATCACATAGTGACTGTTGCTAGTACTAAATTAACACCATGGATTTATTTTAAGAAATTTAAAATTTTATTTCACATATTGAAATTATACGTCGCGTATGAAAACATTCAATTTTCAATTTTTTCAACGCAATAAGTAGTAAGTAATAATACACACGCATTCATAAATCTCCATAATAACTATCTTATATATATATATATATATATATATATATATATATATATATA
>CAJNRD030001116.1:10244325-10272610 GCA_905319865.3 Cotesia congregata
CTTTCTGCCTTCGTCGAGCAAAAAAATAGTATACACTCCACGGGAAGTAAATAAGAAAGCCTCAGATCACATGTTTGTTGACCTCGGCTTCGCCTCGGCCAACAATTACATGTGATCTGAGACATTTCTTACTTTACTTCCCTAGGTGTGTAATATACTATTATATATTTATATATATCATGTATATGTATATATGAAATATATATTAAAAATGCAAGTTGGTACTCAAATGAAAGCTCTTGATGAGTGTAACATCAAAATGAGCTTATATCTTTAAAAATGGCCGTAATTAAGAAGTGACCTTGTATCTATTGAACCATTGACATTCTTAAAAATATAAGCTCATCCTGACGTTACACTCATCGAGACCTTTCATTTGAATACCTACATTAATTTTTTATATATTTTTTTGCTCGACGGGCAGAAAGCGTCAACTTTCGGCCCGCTGCACTAAACGAAGTTTCCCCTTTTCTGCCTTCGTCGAGCAAAAAAATAGTATACACTCCACGGGAAGTAAATAAGAAAGCCTCAGACCACATATTTGTTGACCTCGGCTTCGCCTCGGCCAACAATTACATGTGATCTGAGACATTTCTTACTTTACTTCCCTAGGTGTGTAATATACTATTATATATTTATATATATCATGTATATGTATATATGAAAAATATATACAAAATGCAAGTGGGTACTCAAATGAAAGCTCTTGATGAGTGTAACATCAAAATGAGCTTATATATTTAAAATATATGTTATATATATGTATATATGAAAAATATATCAAAACTGCATGTGGGTACTCAAATGAAAGCTCTCGATGAGTGCAATATTAAAATGAGCTTATATCTTTAAAAACGTTAATAGTTAAGAAAGTACAGAGTAATTTAACAAAAATTATTAATAAATAAAGCCAAATTTTATTTATTCGTTGCTAAAGATAAGTTTGCCCAACTATAAGCCACTTGCTTATAAACTTGGTGCGTATAGTGCACAGATGAAACTAGAGGGTGAGCATATGTAGCTGATGATTGATATAATCGGGAGTGTTTTTGCATAATGCAGTGACGAGAGTAGAATCTGCCGTATAAGTTGACAGAAATGCATCAGAGTAATGAATAACTTGAGGTTGAATGTGTGAGATTTGTATAGGAACAATAAATTCACCCGACGGCATTACACACATGTACATAATATGTATAGTTGTAATAGGACAGAGAATAGCATGAAGAGAGTGATTGAAACTGGGTGTCCTGTACTAACGATGTAAAAGTTTAGTTGGCTGCTGTCGAGCGTGACGCCACGTGTTTCACTTCCGTTCGACTTGGCGTGTTCACTCCTACTCGAGTAGTCACAACTATAACGAATCGATCTTTGGCAAGTTCGCGGTGAGACTTAAATTGTCTAACTAACAACAGAGACAGACATAACTCTCTTTCTTCTTCTTCTTCTTCTTCTTGTCCCTGTTCCTTCTTAGCCAAGGATCTTATCTTCATACTTAAGTAAGGGGTGAGAAGGAATCGGGAGTCTCAAGATAAAGAGAGAACTTTGGATTTGGATGGCACCTTTTTGGGTTTGAGTGCACCGACACCGGCAAATTGCAATCACGATCACTGCTACAGATGTTTCAATTCAATAAAACCGAGATAGATAAAGTTTTAAATTAGAGCGCGAGGGACCGAGATACTCGTTAAATCAATCCAGGACTAATTTACACCGAATGAGAGACCCGATCCTGATTATTGTCCCATTCGTTAATACATTCGGATGTTTTACCCGCTGGTTTGTTAATCAATAATCAATAACTCATTGTCGACAACATGATCCAGTTTTATGCACCTGGATTTCTTTAATTACCAGTTGACAGTATTTTGCAATAAAGAGGCAATATATTTAAGATACAAATAAAATAATATATCAATGAAATGGATCATTGATATTGCGAACACTATAAAAGTAAAGTTATAATACATACGGGTAACCAGCCTGGATTTCCACATGGCGTTTTTGGATAGATTCCCACATGGTTTCCTATATAGGAATCCAGGGTAAGATCCTACATAGATTCCCATATTAGGCGAAAAAAAATTTATTTAAAAAATTAAAAATAATTATGAAGTAATTGCTATTAATTAAGTATTAATCGAAATTAATTCTGAAAAACGGATTTTGTAATTTTATCTAAGGTAAAGTACCCAGTAGTTGAACGGGTTTCAAAGTAAAACGTATTTGACCCTACTTTTAATATATAAAATAAAGATGTTATTATTAGTTCAAATTAGTGATTTTCATGAAAATATAAACAATTTTGAATTGATTGAAGTGCAAAATAACGCAAATAATTGAATATTTATAATTTGACAACGTTTTTAAGATAGACTATGAAAGGAGTAGTAGTTGAACAATCAATTCTGACAAGCCGCAGTAGTTGAACACTCCGGGAGCAGTAGTTGAACTAATAAAATATATGGCAATAGGCACACCAAAAATTTTTAACGTTTTATTGAAGTATTCAAAGATTTATAACATATTATTAAATAATATTAAAAATAATACTGTGGATATTTAATATGTTCATTTAAAAATGAGAAACATTTGTATTTGATTTTTTAATTACATTTTTTATGAATGACAAAGTAAATTTTCAATTATAAATCGAAAAAACTCAATCCAAAACGTTCAATAATTTTTAACTATACTAATTTTTAGTTATAAAACTTATTTAATTTGCAGTAATTAATACAAATCATAATACTGATCACTAGTCTATAAACCTATTAAAGGTTAGAGTGCTGGTAGAATTATATGGTCCCAGCTTGTTCAAGTTCTGGGTACCGCTTTGAAAATTGGGAGGTATAGTTGAACGCTAAAATTTAATATAAAAATTATAGTTTATGTCTTTGCAAAAAATATGTATTTATTTAGAAAAGACTATTTCATTGAGTGGTACAATTTTTTTCACTTAAAATGATGATATACCGTTTTTTTTACTGATTGTTCGGTTTACGGTTTAGTACCTTTTTCATGAAAAAAATAGCATCTATCGGCGATTCTCGACATGTCAACTTTAAAGTTAACAAAAATGTAATTGTTTTGATTTATAATTGAAAAAACTTACCAAAATCAATTACTGTATCATTGAATAATTATAAAATGCGCATATTACTCATAATATATATACAGATTTTGTATTACAACAATTCTAAAAGTCTGTTCAACTACTGGTCCCATTTTTAGAAGTGTTCAAGTACTGGGTACTTTACCTTAATGAAAAAACTGCTCGCGTCTGATGGACTTGAACCCGGTACCTCATGGTTGACAGTCTTCTACGCTACTCACTGGTCAAGTCACGTTCTTACAAGGTCTATGTTTATCCCACTTCTATAAATTCACTAAAGGAATCCATACTTCTTATGTGGATTCCCATAAAAACTAATGTGGATTTTTTTTATAGGTAGGTAACTCACTACTGTTTTAATATTTCTAAATTTGGTACCATTAATAAGAATTAAATAACACATATAATCGAAGTATAATTAAACATTTTGCTCCTATAATTAATATCTCCAAGTTAATAATTAATATCCAATAAAATTAGCTAAATCTGATCAGCTAAAATTCTAGATTTTACTAATTAGATTTTAGATTTTTCCGATAAGTTCTGATATGCTTACATCCATTTAATGAATAGTTCATCTAGATTTCTTTTAATTGCCAGTTGACAGTCTTTAACGATAAATAGATAATAAATAGCAGAAACGTCTGAAATTAATCAACATCTGGAGATAAATGATCCGATTTGATACTTGAGACCCCGGAGCTTCCAGCAAATCCTGTAAGGGATATCCCGCTGGACGTAGGGTCGCCTCACTAACCGCATGCTCCCCGTAGGGAAATGCCTCACACTATTTCTCTCTTACGGCAGTTTGCCTCTTCTGGCTATTATCCTCTTAGAAATAGTAGTATAGATAGATGCATATATATAGACGTTGATTTCTTGGCTCTCTGATGAAAACTCAGCCTGGCGAACTAGAACGCGAATGGAAATGGAAATGAAAATCGGATACGTGAAATATCGGTAGGTTAAAAAATATTCAATCAGTCGAAAAGTTGCTCTGGCAATCAATCACCGGACGATGGATCTCTCCTCTAAGCTTCTTTTCATCCCGTATCCCATACACTGAAAAAAAAATACATGTTGATAGTGTTCACCCCTTCTTACCACCTTGAGCCTTTCCACCTTTCACCCTTGGAACCCCAAACTCGCCTATAAAATGCATCCCCCTTCTTCCAACACATTTTGTCCCCGAACAGCCCCAATCTGAGTCGACGCAGTTAGAGCTTTTGCCCGCTTGCGAAAGAGCTTTCAGTGTTGCTCGGTGCGTCATATGTATTACATCTTCATGCTCTTCTCTCTGTAATTTTTTACCGATTAATCGGTAAAGTTAGCCAGTTAAAATAATAATATTATTTTGTGATTAAAAAAAAGTGAATTTGTGCTAACGTTATGTTTGATATTTATTTTTGTTTTAATTATATTATTATTGTTATTATGTGATCGGTGGATTGGTTTACAAGTTACCAAAATGAAGAATAAATACAGGAACTTACTAAGAGATTTTTTCGTTCTTGCTGTTATTAATGGTAAGATTTTACGAGGATTGACTCTAAAAGTGTAAATTGTTTAGATCCTTTTTTTTATGAGTCAGGGGTGTTGTTACTAATGGAGGGTGGAGGGTTGAATAAAAAAGTAAATAAAAGAGTAATAATACCAAAAAAAAAAAAAAAAAAATAAGTCGAGAAACCGAATGGATAAAGTTTGACTTTATCCGTGTAAGAATGGCATCGCCACACCGACACCGAAGTGGAAAAGGGAAGTTTGAAACCTTTTGAGAATTGAGAAAAGTTGGGCACACAGATGTGAGCAGGGAGCTATAGAGAAACATTCGCCAAATAGTATTTCCCGATGAAATTTTCCGAGCTGAGGCTTCTACTGCAAGGAATAGCAGACTAGAAGACTAGAATAAAAGGAAACGGGTTTTAGAGTTATTTTTATTGGGTGGATATTTTAAGGAACTTGGAGAATTTCTAATTTCGTTTAATGATAATTAAGTTTAGATTATTTTTGGAAAATTTTCTGAGAGAATAAGATGTTTACAAAATAGAGCTTGTTGTTTATGAGAAGGAATTTATAGTGTGGCTTTAATGGAAGCTTGGATTTAACGCTTTGAATTTTCGAGGACTTCCGGGGTGAGCGTTTGAATTTCGCTGATAAATTAAAGTGGGAAATTTTTGAAGTCTATTTTTTTGGATTGAAAATAAAATAACGGGGAGAATTGTGTAGAAGTGTACGTCAAGTCAATTATAAAATAATTTATCTGAAATCGGTACCGCGTAACTCAACACCGCAATTGACTTTATCCGTCAAACGAATTTCCTCCTGTGCTCGGAAATAGAATTCGTTGTATACAATTTTTTTTTAGTAGATTTCATGGAAATCTATTGGATCGGTCCTCATGACGGAACTTTTGAAAAATTTTGCTATATTGCGAATTAGCTCGTCAAGCGGATTCAGAAAATGCATATGGTTCAAAAGTTTATATATCTATGTGGATATATACGATATAACCGGCCTTGTCTCTTCTGTAACTCCCGCAATTCTATACGGATCTCAATAAAACGTAACATACTCATTCTTAGGATGATTTTCGAAGTTAAGTTCTAAGATAAGCCAAATCGGTCGATTAGTTTAGAAATGAGAGCAATTCAAAAATTTTGAAAAATCGTTAAAATTTTCACTTTCATCGTATTTCCGTGCAATAACAATTAAACGCGATATCGTATTTAATTTCTGTAAATTGCATCTGAAAGCTTATTTAACAAGCTTTAATTTGCATACTTATCTATTTTTCTCAATTAAATAGTTTAGGAATGACAGAAATTCAAAAGTTTTTGAAAATCACAAAAATTTTCACTTTTACCGTATTTCAGTGCAATAACAATTGAACGCGATATCCTATCAAATTTCTGTAAATTCCATCTGAAAGCTCATTAAGTAAGCTTTAATTTGCATACTTGTATATTTTTCTTAATTAAATAGTTTACACGGAAAAAAGTAAACTGTAATATTCACTCGGATTCCGATTAATTTGTTAAAGTTTCAAACAGTAAAGCGGACATCGGGGTGGCAAAAATATAAATATTACAGAACTTAATGTAGAAAGTACAAAAGCCGCAATTTATAATTTAATATCCAAAATAAGTGATTAGTAGCTGTCACTATAGTAAATAACGACTCTTTCATCTTAAAAAATTACAGTTTCAAACAGTAAAAATTGTCATTACTATATATAGTCGATATTATGAGGAGAAGGGGAAAACTTAGATGAAAGAGAAGGGGGTCTCACTCTAGGAGAATTTAACATTTGAAACAGTAAAAATTATACATTTAAAATATACATTTTACCAGTCCAAGCAAGTCAATAATTACAGTTTAATTTTTAGCGTTGCGTTTAAAATTTACAATTTTACTTTGTAAATATTGACGTTGCTTGTATTAAAAATTTACTAACTTTATTTTATACTTTTTACACATCTTAGATGAAAGAGAAGGGGTCTCACTCTGGAGAATTTACATTTGAAACAGTAAAAATTATACTTTTAAATATACATTTTACCAGTCGAAGCAAGTCAATAATTACAGTTTGATTTTTAGCGTTGACGTTTAAAATTTACCATTTTACTTTGTAAATATTGACGTTGCTTGTATTAAAAATTTACTAACTTTTTTTTATACTTTTTACATATCATAACATCATTTTTTAGCTACGAAATGATAAATATCAAAGTCTGAATTCTTAATTATTATACTTAAACATTTTAGACATTTACATAGCGAATATTACTGTTTGAAATAGTGTTTTCTTCCATGAAAAGAGTAAATTGTAACGTTTAAATGGTAAATATTATAAAGTCAATAGTAAAATCACGATTTTACTGTTTGAAATGGTAATTTTTAGCAGTTGATTATTACTTATTATAAATCGACTGTTATTTATTACAGTTTACTTTTTTCCGTGTAGGAATGACAAAAATTCAAATTTCTAAAAATCCTCAATATTTGGAACTTTGACTGTTTCTTTGGAAAATAACTATTGAATGCGATAACTTGTAAAATTTTTGTAAATTGCATCTGCTTATTAAATAAACTTTAATTTGCACACCTCACCATCAGTCTCGATCAAAAATTACCCACTCTCTCAGACAGATCTAATTTTACTTTTGCAGTCGTTTTGATATCATTATTTTATTGTAACAGAAGTTATATATTATTAATAATGTAATTTTATAAAAAAACACCTTTTATTTATTTGTCAAATCTACTTCTTCTTTTTTTTTAATTTAATTAACTAAAATTGCCGCCTTCATCTCGAATCCAGGAATTTATTTAATTTAACTTTGAGTGGTGTTTTACAGAGTGCGTTAATAATAATTAAATATCCGAGGTTAGTGTGTGTAAGTGAATATAAATGTCAAGTGTAAATAGCATGTATGCCGGAAAAATAAAAAAAGGACACAAACTATTAACATCGAGTAGAGATCTCGGGTAATCTCCGCGTAAAAAATATTTACAAGTGAGCACTAAAGGAGCCAAGGGCCGTAAATCGGGACGATTTTGGCCCGCGTTTTCCTATCCAGAGTCTCTTACATAGAGCTCTGAGAAGCATACACACATTTATATTAAATAAAATAAAATAAATGTGTGTGTGTGTGCAAAGCCGAGTGTCGAGATACAAAGAGAAATAGAAAAATAGAGAAATTCTGAGGCACTATGAGGTACTGAGTACCGACTACCAGGGTATTTTCTTTGGTTACGGAAGTCAAGAGACCGGTATACTTATACTCCAAGAGAGACTAGTATTCTTATTCTTTTTAAAAGTTTTAAGCGGACTCATAACTTTATTCGTTACTATACTATGCTCGACTGTATCCTCTTTTCTTTCTGCCGCCGAGTACAAGTACTGACGACCGAGACCGAGACGTCAACATTATTCTCCGCGGTGTATTATAAGGAATGAAGAATAACTTTGCGTCCACTATACACTATCTTCTGGATAAAACTCGAGAATAACACTAGATCAACCTTTTTCCCTTATTTTATTTTATTTTATTTTTTCTAACGCTATTTCGAGAGAATTTTAAATCAAATTTTTTTGAAAATTAAATTTATAACCCAGTCAATCATTTAAAGTATTGAAAGCCTTTTTTTTTGATAATTTAATAATCTATAGTATCAATTTTCCAGCATCTATAATCCTCAAGCTAAAAAATGGGCTTGAAAATAAAAAATCTAGACAGAAAAAAAAATTAATTGAATCAAGTACATAATTTTGAATTTTTCGTCTTGATTCAATTTTTTTCAGTGCACTAATAGAAGGATTTAGTTACGGAGTAATAAACTGATTTAGTAACAAAATTTTTAGCTATTTATTTGGGAGAAGAAAATATTTTTTACCTATCAATATTATTTGTAACTTTTTAACGGTTGACATTTTTAAAGATATAAGCTCATCCCGACTTTACACTCATCGAGACCTTTCATTTGAGTACCCACATCAATTTTTTATATATTTATATATATTATATATATGTATATATGAAAAATATATCAAAAATGAATGTGGGTACTCAAATTAAAGCTCTTGATGAGTGTTCCATCAAAATGAGTTTATATCTTAAAAAATGTCATTAATTAAGAAATGACATTGCTATCTTGTTAACTAATAATATTTTTAAAGATATAAGCTCACCTCGACATTACACTCATCGAGACCTTTCATTTGAGTACCCACATCAATTTTTCATATATTTTATATATTTATATATATCGATATATGAAAAATATATCAAAAATGCATGTGGGTACTCAAATGAAAGCTCTTGACGAACGTAACATCGGGATGAGCTTATATCTTTGAAAATGTCAATAGTTAAAAAAGTACAGTGCAATTTACCTAAATTCATTATTTAATAAAATGCAAAATTCCATTTATTTATAGTTCACAAGTCACGGTAGTCACATAGTGACTGCAAAGTTGTTAGTAAACTAAAATGAAAAAGCACCCTCGTGAATAAAAAAGCGATCCTAAACAAATAAACACCCCGGAATCCTTTTTCGCACTCGAATAATAAACCCCATCGATTAAAAATATAATCCTATATTCTCGTCGGAATTCATTAGAATTTTGGTACCGTCAGCGTTAACTATTTTTTTATCCAGCATTCAGTGGTGGTTCGGAGCCACCCGCTCCGATATTAATCAGCGGGACTAGAAATTTTTTCCTCTTTATTTTTCCTATCTTCTTTCTCGGTAGATTTATATTTGACTATAATTAAAGTGTCAGTGTATAGTGATGCCGCGGAGGCAACTTTTCCGAAAAAAAAAAATAAAAAAAAAAAAAAAGGGCAATAGAGTTAAAAAAAAAAAACAACCAATAGCCAGCGGGTTCTTTGTTAAACTTGGAACTATTTTCCTCCCCTGGTCGAGTGGATGACTGGCTGGCATTTTACAAACTGGCTTGTGAGAAATTAACTAATTAAACAAACCATTTCATTGTGGTGTTACTCATTTATTTAATTCACCTTTTTGTAGCTTTTTATCCCGTTCCCGTTCTCGTTCCCGTTCCGCCCGCACGGGGAATAAATAAAACGTCATGCATGAATTTTTTATTAGAACGCTGATAAATGACCGAGATAAATTTAAATTTATATGTAAATTACCGTGCACAAACAAACTCAATGTCTGTGTTGTCTGGTGACTCTACACTGCTAAATTTTACTACAAAATTTTAAGTATAAATATATGATGTATAAATAAGTATAATAAAGGAAAAGAGAGACAACAACGGAATATCAGCATTCACAGTTCATCTCTGGGTTCAAGAGACCCAGACCCAGACCCAGACCCCCGATTCATACTCGGGTACCGTCTACCGGGACGGGACCTTTGTTCCGCGTTCGAGGACTTCCGTGCCGACGGAATCATGCTCACTCCCTAGAATCTCAAGTGACTCAGCTCCATGTCGTGTTCCCGTTCTTGTTCCCGTTCTCATTCAAGGTAGTCAGTAACTATTTCCTGCTTTGCGAGCTAATTCAACGGACCAGAGAAAATTCTTTTCGCTCTATCTAATCTTTTTGAAGAATTTTAATTAGATTTTTTTACAAACTAAATCATTTATTTCCACCAAATAAATATTTAGTAGTATTTGCAAATGAAATAAAAAAATGATTCTTGTTAAGTTGCACTGTACTTTCTTAAATATTAGAGTTTTTTAGGATATAAGCTCATTCTGGTGTTACGTTAATCAAAAGCTTTCATTTGAGTACCCACATGTATTTTTGATATATTTTTCATATATACATATATGTACACTGAAAAAAAAAGTTTTTTTTATACCCGGAATACTGAATATTTTTTAGTCGAGTTTTCTTGTAGTTAGTAAAAGTCAAGTTAAATATTTTAGATTTAAGAAAACTGGTATTTTAAATCTGAGAATACCAAATTTTTTAATAGGACTAAAACTAAATTCTATGTTACCATAGCAACCGTGACGGTGGCGCCACTATTTTGTCATTTCCCTCCAATCTACAGTGTACGCGTGTTTTTTAGTTATTAGTTTACCTCCTGCCTGAGTCTACTTACCTAAATATTTATTTGTGTAAATTAAATAATTTATAAATTATAAATAAAAGTATTAATCATCAATATTACTTCCCCTTACTCCCTTACTAATATGGATTCTTGGATGCAAAAGAAGTTGTCAGAATGAAATTTATCATCTCCAACAAATTTATAACTCATTTTAGCAATACATTCTTTCCTTATAATCAACTTTTATAATAAGGTAAAAGACCCAGCTATTTTCACTGGCCTAGTTGTTTGACACTTGCAATTCTATTCTAATTAAAAAAATAAAATGTTCTCAAAAAACAAATTATCTTAAAATTTATAATTCAAATATAATGTTTATAAAATTATCAGAGTTGATTTTTTTTTTTAATTCAAATAAAATTGCAAGTGTCAATAACAAGGTCTAATACCAAGTTTTTTTATATCCAGTAAACTTATTCCTATGGATAGTAAACTTTGGTATTCTTATTTTAGGAATACTTTTTTTTAACCACAGCAAAAAGTTTTCTAGGAGGAAAAAAACTTTTTTTTCAGTGTAATATATATAATTGATGTTGGTACTCAAATGAAAGGGCTCGATGAGTGTAATGTCAAAGTGAGCTTATATTGTTAAAAATATCATTAGTTGACAAGATAGCAATGTCAGTTCTTAATTATTGACATTTTTTAAGATATAAGCTCATCCCGAAGTTACACTCATCAAGACCTTTCATTTAAGTACTGACATTAATTTTTCATATATTTTATATATTTATGTATATGAATGTATGAAAAATATATAAAAAATGCATGTGGGTACTCAACTGAAAGTTCTCGATGAGTGTAATGTCGGGGTGAGCTTCTTTCTTCAAAAATCTTAATATTTCACAAGATAAAAGGTCATTTCTTAAATATTGACATTTTTAAAAATATAAGCTCATTTTAATGTTACACGCATCAAGAGCTTTCATTTGAGTACCCACATGCATTTATGATATATTTTTCATATATACATATATATAATATATATAAATATATGAAATATATGAAAAATTGATGTGTGTATTCAAATGAAAGGTCTCGATGAGTGTAACATCGACATGAGCTTATATCTTCAAAAATGTCAATAGTTCACAAGATATAAGGTAATTTCTTAATTATGTATCTAGAGATAATTTTCGAATTCAGCTTAAATACTTATCATTTTAAATTGATTTATCATTTGACCCAAAATTTTCCTTATTCTCTCAATAATATAAAAAAAGAAATTTGATCTTTTAGCTTTTAACTAAAATTTTTTAATTTATTATTCTCTTAAATAAGCTTTAAAGAACAAAGTTGTTGATCATTATAAAATTACAAACTTTAATACTCTTACAGAGTCTTAAAAATTAACATCAACTCAAACAAATTAATGCAGTAAAATTGTTTCTAAATACCAGCAAATAAGAGTAAAATATTTAACAAAATATCCATCTTAGTCCCGTGATCTATTTTCTGTAAAATACTCCCTAATTGTAAGCTTACCAAAATAAACGACCGGTAAAAAAAAAAAAAGGTTCTGGTACTTAACAAATGTTAAATGTTTCTATATTTAAACCGCAGCCCTGAAAGTTATAGCACGCATTTTGGAGTAAAATTGCCAAGGATTAGCATTACTTCCGCTTGAAATGATTTCTCTTACTCTTACATTTTGCCAATACACCCTTACTCATACTTAACTCTCTCTCTCTCTCTCTCTCTCTCTTTCTTTCTCTTCTTTATATCCTTATCGTCTTTCCTGGTTCGGGTTCGCCTCTAATCTCTTACTTTTAGCTACTTCTCGATCCACGGCTCGGAGAAATGAGCCAGAGTAAGATTCAACGGGCATATATCTGTAATCCACTTCAATTTACCATAAACTATTATCCGGTAGGCAGAGAGGCAGAGTAAAAGAGTTAAAAAAAAAAAATATATAAAATATAAAATATAAAAATAAAAAAAACTAGATATTTATCGATCCCGCGAGAGTCGCACGGGCGGGCCATTAAATAAACGCAACGAGTTTTCATATACATATCTGTATATTCTATCTGTGTACGCTGGATATAGGACGAGGAAGAGCAACCAAAGGGGTAAGAGGAGAAAGAGGAGGAGAGAAACTAACATACCCGTTTTATTTCGTTTGCCGATTTCATCTAGACGAGTTTCATTAATTATTTTATCAAATCCCGAGTGTTTGGTGATACAATCGTTTTTGTTGACGTTTCGTTATTTATCATCGCTTTTTCCACTGACGAACGAGTGAATAATAAAAAAAATTTTTTTATTTTCTGACAAATAAAAATGAAAATAAATCAATTAATAGTTTATCGGTGTGAAAGAGCAATGATTGTCGAGTACTGCCTAAATGTTTACAATCTCTATTTATTTTTATTTTTTTAATTACTTCTGGTAAAAAAAGTGAACATCATTTCAAGAAAATTTATATGAATAATTTTTTTATCCAAAAAAAAAAAAATACATTTAAATTGAGGATACTGATAAAAGGATTTAGTTCTATTAAGTAATCTATATTCTTAAGAGAATCAGAAAAATTTTGTGTCCAGGATAGTCGATTTTTTTAGTAAAATTGAGTGTCTTTGCTAAGGTCTTGATTTGAATTTGTACCTTTTAAAAATTTCATTCTCATTGATAGTCAATTTACGATGATAAGTAATTAGGCTGCATTTGAAAATGTGTTCTCTGGATACATTATTAAGAAATTACGTATCTTGTGAACTATTGACATATCTAAGGATATAAGCTCATCCTTATGTTAGACTCATCGAGACCTTTCATTTGAGTACTCACATCAATTTTTCATATATTTTATATATTATATACTATATATATCAATATATGAAAAATATATCAATAAGTACCCACATCAATTTTTTATATATTTATATATTATATATGAAAAAAATATCAAAAATGCATGTAGGTACTCTAATGAAAGCTCTTGATGAGTGCAACATCGGGACGAGCTTATATCTTTAAAATATGTATAACATAATTAAGAAATGACCTTATATCTCGTGAACTGTTGACATTTTTCAAGATATAAGCTCATTCTTACATTACACTTATTGAGAGCTTTCATTTGAGTACCCACATCAATTTTTCATATATTTTACATATTTATATATATATGTATGTATGAAAAATATATCAAAAATGTATGTGGGTACTCAAATGAAAGCTCTTGATGAGTGTAACATTGGGATGAGCTTATATCTTTAAAAATGTCAATACTTAAGAAAGTACAGTGCAATTCAACAAAAATCATTATTTAATAAAGCAAAATTTTATTTATCTATAGTTCAAAAGTCACGGCAGTTACATAGTGACTGCAAGGCCGTAATAATTACTAAATGATTTAGTAATAAACCTTTTATTACCTAATATTTAGTAATAATTACTAAATTATTTATTAAAGCCCAATTATTTCCACCAAATAAATATTCAGTAGTATTTAACAAATGATTTATTGCTACGTAATAAATCGATTATTGGTATTAAAAAATTCATTTTTTAACTAATTTTACCGTATAATCTAATTTTTAACTCAAAATAAATCATAATAATTAAAATAAATAATTTTAAGTAAAAATATAAGGTATTATAAAGAAAATAATCTCATTAAATTGTAATTTTTTAGAAACATTTATAAAATTAAAAATTAAACAAATTTTTAACATAATAATAGACAAATTGAAAAATTTAAACTAAACTCCACTGAGAAATTACATGTAAGCCATTTGAGAGTATGTGTAATTTTAAAGGGAAGATAAATC
The DNA here is from genome assembly GCA_905319865.3 of Cotesia congregata. Taxonomy (NCBI): domain Eukaryota; kingdom Metazoa; phylum Arthropoda; class Insecta; order Hymenoptera; family Braconidae; genus Cotesia; species Cotesia congregata. The sequence continues at coordinate 10,258,810 of CAJNRD030001116.1, forward strand.
TCCCAAAATTGAGCTGAATAAAATAATCTGAGTCAGTTAATTAATAGGTTATGTATCACATAGGAATTAAAGCATAGCCATCTACCGACAATACCTACCAAATAAATATTTAGTTACTACTTCTAAATATTATTTGGTGGAAACAAATATTTATTTTGATATAATAAGGCTTTGTTTCAAATATAATTTAAATATCAATATAATTTATTTAGAATAAAAAAATAATTTATTAAACTGTAACAAATAATATTGTTGAGTAAAAAATTTTTTTTTCTCCCAAATAAATGACTAAAAATCCAGTCACTAAATCCTTCTATCAGTGTAGAAAAATTAAATTTTTCTAATAAGTAAAATAAAAATAAATAAAATAGAACGATAAAATATGTTAACATTAGGTTGACGTTAAAAAAGTAGGGTAGGATAGAATAGGTGAAGGGGAATTACGATCGTTGGCGTTTTCTCAGCGAGTCGCTGGTATGGAGAATGGGGATCTTCATTATCCCTCACCGGGTTTTTGCTCGCCCCAGCCTATACTACTTTAGCTGGTCGTTATCATCTTTCTTTATTCGAGAGTTGGCGATCGGTTGATCGAACTTCACCAGGAGCAAGCTCGATAATGGGAAAAAAAGTATGAGCTGTAGCAGCTAGGAGCTAGCAGCCTGGCGCCGGCATGGACGCGTTCGCATACACCCGGTTGAATCTCGTGAATTTTCTTATTCCCCCGGGCGACGACGACAAGAGAAGAAAACCAGAGCACAAGAGAAGAAGAAGAAGAATAATAATAAGAACAAGAAAGAGCAGAAGAAGAAGAAGAAGAAGCTTTACTCTTTCATATTCTACGGCCCCCATCCTACCTCTGCTTTTATTTCTTCCCTTAACTTAAGCTCAGTCGCCTCATGATAAAATTCATAATCTCAATTCGCATCCGCTGCTCAGATAAATTCAACGTCAATAAAAGTACAACGCGTTTATCGTTAACTCTACCTTCGATTTAGCTTTAGCTTTACTGCCTTTTGCTTTAGCTTTAACTTTAGCTTTCCTCTCTCTAGTTTTAGTTTTAGTTTTAGCTTTAGTTTAGCACCAGTTTGCTCTCGCCATACAAATCAATAGGATGCCCATCTGCCGCAGTTATCAATTTGCCAAATTGCAAATCAATACTAGTGTCCCTAGTGCCCGCTCGAGGAAACTAATAAAATTTATACAACAAATATATAGAAGGAGACCTTTTTTTTACGCTGAGGATGATTCAACAACAGTTCGATACTTTTCTGGACACTGGCTAATAAAATCTCTAGGGATTTACGATTTCATATTTACACGGCATTCTTCTCAAACTACAAAATTTATGATAAATTTTTTGATGATTGTTTAACAGTTTTAAATACAGTTGATAAATAAATTTATTTCTGAAGATAATTTTAAATTATCGATATTATAAAGGGAATAAGAAAAATTTTATGTCCAGGATAGTCAGAAAATAAAATCGGGTTTTTTAGTGAAATTTAGAGGCTTAATTTGAATTTGTGCTTTTTTAAGATTTCATTCTCATCGATAGTCAATTTATGATGATAAGTGTTTAGACTCTATCTCTAGATGGAGAATTAAAAAAATTACCTTGTATCTTGTGAACTATTGACATTTTCAAAGTTATAAGGTCATTCCGATGTTACACTCATCGAGACCTTTCATTTGAGTACCCACATCAATTTTTTATATATTTTATATATTTATATATATATTATATATATGAATATATGAAAAATATATCAAAAATGCAAGTAGGTACTCAAATGAAAGCTCTTGATAAATGTAACATCGGGATGAGCTTATATCTTTAAAATATATATTACGTAATTAAGAAATTACCTTGTATCTTGTGGACTGTTGACATTTTTAAAGATATAAGCTCATTTCAATGTTGGACTCATCAAGACCTTTCATTTAAGTACCCTCGTCAATTTTTCATATATTTTATATATTTATATATATGAATACATGAAAAATATATAAAAATTGATGTGGGTACTCAAATGAAAGCTCCTGATAAGTGTAACATCGAAATGAGCTTATATCTTTAAAAATGTCAATAATTAAGAACTGACATTGCTATCTTGTCAACTAATGATATTTTTAAAGATATAAGCTCATCCCGATGTTACACTCATCGAGACCTTTTATTTGAGTACCCACATCAATTTTTATATATTTATCATAAATTCATATATATATAAGTATATAAAATATATGAAAAATTGATGTGGGTACTCAAATGAAAGCTCTTGATGAGCGAAACATCGGGATGAGCTTATATCTTTAAAATCGTTAATAGTTAAGAAATGACCTTGTATCTTGTAAACTATTGACATTTTTAAAGATATAAGCTCATTTCGAAGTTACCCTCATTGAGACCTTTTATTTGAGTACCCACATCAATTTTTCATATATTTATATATATTTTATATATGTACATATGAAAAATATATTAAAAATGCAAGTGGGTATTCAAATGAAAGCTTTCGACGACTGTATCATCAAGATGAGCTTATATCTTTAAAAACGTCAATATTTAAGAAAGTACAGTGCAATTCAACAAAAATCAGTATTTAATATAGCAAAATTTTATTTATTTATGGTTCGCACGTCACATAGTGACAGCAAGGTTTCTAGTTATTAAATAATAAATGTAATTTGAAACATCGGTGACATAATTATTACATCAGAGAGTAAGCAGAATAAAATTACAAAACATACGAGCTAAATCAAATCCAACCATAAACATTATATCACAAATTTACCTCTGCTTCGTTACATTATCATCAACAGTATTATTAAACAATTATTACGGCCTGATTATTTATCATTAAACTTTACTGAGTAATAATAATAATAATAATTTTATTTATCGACTAACCCAAAAAAAAGATAAATTTTTTTTTAAATTCCGCTAATTGGTGAATTACGAGGAGAAAAAAAGCTTAACAAGCTGTTGCTTTGGAAACTCGATAACTTTGTTGGGGATAAAATGTGAGCTAAAAAATGTAAACAGTGATGGGGGAAACCACATCGCCTCTTTTACCAAATACAAAGGCGTATCGCGGTTCCTGATCGTCACTCATCTTTTTTAAAATTTCGGGGAGAAAATAAGGTCGAGGTTACGGTCAGTTTGATCCTGGTGGTAATTGAGTCGCCTCGATATTTTACGCGGCACTAGTTGAGTTACTCGCGGGGTAAAAAGAGGGGTGATTTTTTGCGACACGCCCCGTATACCGAACGGACGTCCGGGTTGAGACTTTACTCGGTGAGGGAATTTTTACTGTTTAACTTTCCCAATGGATAATATATATATATATATCTATATATCTATAACTATATTCCTGAGATTGTAGAAATAGAAGAAGGAGCTAGAGATTGGGTGGAGGAGAACAGCCAGTGCACTGATCGCAATTACATGGCCCATGGACTCTGACAATATGACCGAATTCTTGTGAGCTTTTTTATTTCCTTTACTTGTGGAGTTTAAATCGGTAAAAAGTAACCTGTGTTTGCTGCTCACTGGATCAGCCGAAATCTCAGGATTTTTCTGTCATCGGCAAACTTGTTTATTCACTTATTTCCTTTCTTTTTATTGGAAAAATTATCGAGTGACAAATGCCAAAAGGGCGTACTCCTATAGTAAGACAGGATTTTGTGCTAAAAGAGCGGAAAAAAATTTTTTTTATTGCCAAATATCGTACAAAACGTTGTAAAAATAAAATTTCTGAGTTACTAACGCCATAAGGGCGCATCTGAAAGGTATACCTTTGGCTATAGGAAAATTTTTCTTAAAGCCAAAAGGGCGAATAAAATTATGTTTTTTATTATAAAACATGAAAATAATCCAGCATCGATCAAGCAATATCATAATAAAGGTGAAATATGAAAAATTGAACTATAAGGGGCAAAATGAGCAACGAAAAAATTTTTTTTGAATTTTTTTAAAATTGGAAAATTTTTTTTTCACTTTTATTTGACTCTATTTGGAATTCTCGAAAATAACCCAATTTTTTTCTCTTTACTGTTTTTTAAACTATTTTGTAAGATTCAGATTAAGAAAAAATTAACTCTTTTAAAAAATTATTATGATGATTAAATATATTTAAAACTTTTGAAATTTCGCGCTTTAGTAGCCTAACAGCCATTTAATAATCTATATTATTAAGAGGATATGAAAAATTTTGTGTCCAAGATAGTCATATGATAAAATCGGTTTTTTTAGTGAAATTTAGTGTCATTGCAAAGGTCTTGATTTGAATTTGTGCCTTTTCAAGATTTCATATCATTCTCACCAATAGTCAATTTATGATGACAATTATATAGGCTGCATTCGAAAATTCTCTATTTCTAGATACATAAATAAGAAATTACCTTGTATCTTGAGAACTATTGACATTTTTAAAGATATAAGCTCATCCTGATGTTACCCTTATCAAGACCTTTCATTTGAGTACCTACATCAATTTTTCATATATTTCATATATTATATATATAAATATATGAAAAATATATCAAAAATGCAAATGGGTACTCAAATGACAGCTCTTTACTAGTTTAACATCAAGATGAGCTTATATCTTCAAAAATGTCAATAATTAAGAACTGACATTGCTATCTTGTCAAATATTGACATTTTTAAAGATATAAGCTCATTTTGACATTACACTCATCAAGAGCTTTCATTTGAATACCTACATCAATTTTTCATATATTTCATATATTATATATATAAATATATGAAAAATATATCAAAAATGCAAATGGGTACTCAAATGACAGCTCTTTACTAGTTTAACATCAAGATGAGCTTATATCTTCAAAAATGTCAATAATTAAGAACTGACATTGCTATCTTGTCAAATATTGACATTTTTAAAGATATAAGCTCATCCTTACATTATATTCATCGAGACTTTTCATTAGAGTACCCACATCAATTTTTATATATATTTTATATATTTATATATATGTATATATGAAAAATATATTAAAAATGCAAGTGGGTACTCGAATGAAAGCTCTTGATGGGTGTAACATCAGGATGAGCTTATATCTTGAAATCGTCAATAGTTAAGAAAGTACAGTGCAATTTAACAAAAATCATTATTTAATAAAGCCAAATTTTATTTATTTAAAAAGTTTGCAAAGTAATTGGAAAAAAAAATTTTTTTTCATACACTCTTTTGGCATTTGTCACGCTTTATATTAAGCTAGTTCTAATCAATTCAAAAGCTGAATTTAATTTTATAAAAAAATCTGTCAAATTTGAAATATAAATTTTTTTAAAAAACTTTATAAAAAAAAAAACTTTTAATTCAAGCAAACTCTCCGACAACATGCTTGAAAAGTAACAATAAGAAATCACGGTGGTAATAAACGTCTTTCGAGTTTCCATTAATCTTTGAAATTAAAAATAAACTTTTAAAAGTTTACCGTCTGAGTATTGATTGGCCCCGTGTGTGAAATTAATGTCTTAATTTCAAAAATTTGTTAAAACTTTCTTTAAAAACCGGAAATGGTAAGTTTACGTTCCAAGCAAGCGGAGTTGATTTAAAAAAAAAAATAATAAAGTTTTAAAGTGTGGAAAGAAAAAAAAACATTTAAATAATTTTTTAAAATTAAAAGTTTGTTGACGGGTGTACAGAAGTGATAAAAAATTATTAAAAAATAAATTTTCGAGAAAATAATAGGACGATAACGTTTATCGGATAATAACGAATAGAAGCACCTTGTGGTCGGAATCTATCCTCAGGCATAGTTTCCATTACCGCGAACACACGTGCCGCTCTGGGAATCGCTTTCTCCCTTTCCTCAATCCCTTCAACCCATTTCACTTCTCTGTAGCCGTCGAGTGTCGGAAATAAACAAACAGTGATAATTGCTCTGGTTTTTAATTAAAATACAAACTAAAAAATTTTAACACCTTTTAGTAAAAACCGCAGCTCGATTACAAGTAATTTTAGTACTTGCAATAGTATATTTAAAAAAAAAAAAAATATAGCAACCACGGGGTGTAACTGTATATATTTATTAAAGCGTTAACAGTGGTGGGGCATTAATTCTCGGTTATAGTCTTGTTTATTTGATTTTATATTTTATATTTACAATTAAACCGTAGGAGACTTTTATTCTATTACTATATTTATATTTTATAACTTAAGTTATTTATTTTAAAAAGTTGTGTACCGTAGATATGCCCGGGACGCCGGTGTTCCCACAGCGTACACATTATTTATCGTCACTTTACAAAGCAATAAGCGTTTCTTCGTGCACTGCCCGGCACACAACTTTAGCAATACCGTCCAAAGGTACTACTACTTACTTACTGTATATATTTGCACTCCACTGAGTACACACTGCCTCTAATACTATACACAACACATTTAATTTTACCTCTTCTTATAAATACTTACAACTATTTTACTTTTACGGTAATGCTTTTTCTTTTTTGGTTATTTTCATTTTTAGCGCTCACTGTCATTAAAATAACATGACTCTTAAATTTTAAACATTTGACAAATTTCAAGCAGTTTTTTTATTATATTAAATTTTGATGAATGCCAAAAGGGCGTAGAAAAAATTGCTTTTTTTCTAATCATTTTGAGAACATTTTAAATTAATGAAATTTGGCTTTATTAAATAGTGATTTTTGTTAAATTTCACTGTACTTTATTCACTATTGACGTTTTTAATGATATAAGCTCATCCCGATGTTACACTCATAAAGAGCTTTAATTTGAGTACCCACATGTATTTTTGATATATTTTTCATATATACATATATATAATATATAAAAATATATAAAATATATATAAAAATTGATGTGGGTACTCTAATGAAAAGTCTCGATGAATATAATGTAAGCATGAGCTTATATCTTTAAAAATGTCAATAGTTCTCAAGATACAAGGTAATTTCTTATTTATGTATCTAGAAATAGAGAATTTTCGAATGCAGCCTATATAATTGTCATCATAAATTGACTATTGGTGAGAATGATATGAAATCTTGAAAAGGCACAAATTCAAATCAAGACCTTTGCAATGACACTAAATTTCACTAAAAAAACCGATTTTATCATATGACTATCTTGGACACAAAATTTTTCATATCCTCTTAATAATATAGATTATTAAATGGCTGTTAGGCTACTAAAGCGCGAAATTTCAAAAGTTTTAAATATATTTAATCATCATAATAATTTTTTAAAAGAGTTAATTTTTTCTTAATCTGAATCTTACAAAATAGTTTAAAAAACAGTAAAGAGAAAAAAATTGGGTTATTTTCGAGAATTCCAAATAGAGTCAAATAAAAGTGAAAAAAAAATTTTCCAATTTTAAAAAAATTCAAAAAAAATTTTTTCGTTGCTCATTTTGCCCCTTATAGTTCAATTTTTCATATTTCACCTTTATTATGATATTGCTTGATCGATGCTGGATTATTTTCATGTTTTATAATAAAAAACATAATTTTATTCGCCCTTTTGGCTTTAAGAAAAATTTTCCTAAAGCCAAAGGTATACCTTTCAGATGCGCCCTTATTGCGTTAGTAACTCAAAAATTTTATTTTTACTTAACGTTTTGTACGATATTTGGCAAGAAAAAAAATTTTTTCGCCCTTTTTGCACAAAGCTCTATCTTACTATAGAAGTACGCCCTTTTTGCTTTTGTCCCGCGATATATTTAAACAAAATTATTGTAAAAAACTCCATCGCACATTTCAAAATTCTAAAAATAGTCGTCAGCGAATAAAACTTAAATTTAATAATCTCAATACCGCGAGTTAGGGCTTTATAAAATAAAATAAAACGGTGAATTAAATTTATGGTTGGTGACAGTGCAATAGCGGTATTGAATAGTAAACTAAGTGAAATACGTGCTTACACTTAATGTATCGCGGATAATAAAGTGGTTAGTATCGGTGAGGAGAGAAAAAGGAGCGTACGGAAGGGTGAAACTGTAAAAACCCATTTTTTTGTTCTCATCGTTTACACTTCATTATTTCATAAGGTTCTCCATTTTCTCTCAACTACATTTTCAACTCTACTAGTACGATACAAGTGTATATAATATAACACAGTATAGGTATCTGCAGTCTAGAGCGTTCTCAAGACGCGAAACACTCTCCTGCATACGCAGCCCCTATTAACCCCACTGAGATACGCGACACGGGACAACAGACTTTGTATATTCTGCACTTACGTCAGCTACATTTTAACTACCTTATATTATCATTATTATTTTTTTCTTTTTTCCAAAGAAATTATTTTTATATATTAACAAATTAAATTAAACGACCATTCGGCAGCCGAAATGGAAGTAGATTTTACAAATAAAAAAAAGTGTTTTTTACAAAATGATATTATTAATAATATATAGCTTCTGTTACAATAAAATAATGACATCAAAATGAATGCATAAGTAAAATTAGATCTGTCTGAGAGAGTGGGTAATTTTTTAACTAGACTGATGGTGAGGTATGCAAATTAAAGTTTATTTAATAAGCTTTCAGATGGAATTTACAAAAATTTTACAAGTTATCGCATTCAATAGTTATTTTGCAAAAAAACAGACAAAGTTCCAAATTTTGAGGATTTTGAAGAATTTAAATTTCTGTCATTCCTAAACTATTTAATTAAGAAAAATATATAAGTTTGCAATTTAAAGCTTACCTAATAAGCTTTCAGATGGAATTTACAGAATTTTGATAAGATATCGCGTTCAATTGTTATTGGACTGATATACGGTAAAAGTGAAAATTTGAAAGATTTTTGAAAATTTTTGAATTGCTTTCATTCCTAGACTATTTAATTTAGAAAAATAGATAAGTGTGCAAATTAAAGCTTACTTAATAAGCTTTCAGATGGAATTTACAGAAATTTGATAGGATATCGCGTTCAATTGTTATTGGATTGAAATACGGTAAAAGTGAAAATTTTTGTAATTTTCAAAAATTTTTGAATTTTTCTCATTCCTAAACTATTTAATTTAGAAAAATAGATAAGTGTGCAAATGAAAGCTTGTTAAATAAGCTTTCGGGTGCAATTTACAAAAATTTTACAAGTTATTGCAATCAATAGTTATTTTGCAAAGAAACAGTCAAAGTTCCAAATTTTGAGGATTTTTAAGAATTAAAATTTTTGTCATTCCGAAATTATTCAATTAAGAAAAATATATGACTATGGTAATTAAAGCTTATTTAATAAGCTTTCAGATGGAATTTACAGAAATTTGATAATAGGATATATAAGTGTGCAAATGAAAGCTTGTTAAATAAGCTTTCTGATGCAATTTACAGAAATTAAATATGATATCGCGTTTAATTGTTATTGCACGGAAATACGGTAAAAGTGAAAATTTTTCCGATTTTTGAAAATTTTTGAATTGCTCTCATTTCTAAACTAATCGACCGATTTGGCTGATCTTTGAGCTTAACCTCGAAAATCGTCCTAAGAATGAGTATGTTAAGTTTTATTGAGATCTGTATAGAATTGCGGGAGTTAGAGAAGACACAAGGCCGGTTATATCGTATAAATACACATACGCATATATAAACTTTTGAACCATATGTATTTTCTGAATCCGCTTGATGAGCTGAGTCGAAATATTGCAAAATTTTTCAAAAGCTCCGTCTAGAGGATCAATGTAATAGATTTCTATGAAATCTATTAAAAATATTATAAAATTGCGTATGACCCGTCGAATCGCGTAATCTCCAGGACCCGCCCAATAGTCGATACTTAGCGGAAGTAGAGCGGGAGTGAATATAAAGACCGTGGGAGCAAAGAAAGTTGATCGTGCATCACAAAAGCTCTCTTGTTATCTCCTCTTTTTTTCTTCTTCTTATTATATTTATGTATATAGATGTATATATACATATTTATGTATATATACATATAGATGTATAGACATGTAGAAATAGACAATACAGTCCACGTAAGATAGATTGCAACCACACGCGGATACAAAAAACTGTGATTTATTTACGCCCACGTGAGGGTGGCAATAAAAAAAAAAATAAATGTTGTTCTGAACACTCGGCAATTTTCCGCGTGCCAATTAAATTCCGAGCTTGACCTACTACCATTCATACGCACATATATATTATTATTATTATTATTGTAGAATAGAATCTTGGGATTTTAATTGCCGGTCTTTTGTTAGTTTTCAAACAATTTTTCCATTCAACCCAATAATTATCGACATTGCTGACACGGAAAATTTATTTATAAAATAAAAATTGATTTTCTGAAGGTTATAACAAGTGAATCGACTACCTACACGTGGATATTGATTGAACTACACAGAAAAAAAGGTTCTGTAACTATCCAAAATGTAAAAACCACGAGTAATTTTTTAAAAGGACCTAAATTGTAATTTACAGTGTCCTAAAATATTTTGAAGATATATATTTAATTAATAGCAAAATTTGTTGTAATATAAACTTGGTTTTTTTACGAGCCCAAGCAATAAATCTGGTCGTTGTACCCCTTGAAATAAATAACAGACAATAGTATTATAATTTATAATAAAACAATTGCCGGGCGTTATTAGCGTTGAATTGCTGTAAAAAGTAGCGTAAAAAATGTAAAGTAGCCGAGCGTGTGTTATAAATACCCGGGATATAATATGGATGCACACACTACACGTTTCTCGACTACCGTTAGCTCATAAGTCGGTAATCATTCACGTGCTTAAAAAAAGGTAATATATGTTGAGAAAAAACTTAAGGCATTACGGGGTCCGGGTGAAATAATATGACTGAGAATATAAGACCGTGTCGGCACGCATGGGCCGGAAGGAACGAGCTCTGATAAAACTGTAAGAATCGTAAAAAATTACGAGTAATAAGATGAATAAAAAAGGCATCTAATGTGTACCGAGAAATATATGTATTTAATGCTTCAGAGCTCTGAATTTTAATTACTCAAGGTCGATGAAATTTTAAAAATAGTTTTTCTGTTAATTCTGCACTGATAGAATGATTTAGTAATAAAATTTTTAGTCATTTATTTAGGGGAAAAAAATATTTTTTACCCATTAATGGATTATATGAAATTTCTCAGTGGAGTTTAGTTTAAATTTTTCAATTTGTCTATTATTATGTTAAAAACTTGTTCAATTTTTACACGCTTTTTATTAGCTTCACCTGTATGTATGTTTGTAACCGACTTCTTTGGGCGCGATTTTGACCGACTTTAAACGGCCAGATTTCGTTCAAACTTTGTAGATTTATCGAGGACCGATGACAATACACTAATTTAATAAAATTATTCCATTTTTCAATTTGCAAAATATGATTTTTGTTAATTTATATAATTTTCATCTATAGTCGATAAGCTAAGAAACTTAATTTTAATTTTTTATAATTTTTCTCTACAGTCGATAAGACAGGACTTGATGTTAATTTTAATTTCCAATAATTTCCAATATCTTTAGCCGATTTCTCTGATATTGACAAATTTTCGAATACTAAGGAGAATTTTAATTCTACAAAACAAATAATAGTTTAAAAAAACTAAAAAATCACGCTTTTATAAATAAACCAAACTAAAAAGTAAAAAATAAATAATAGTTAAAAAAAAACTAAAAACACGCTTTTTATAAAAAACCAAACTAAAAAATAGAAAATAAATTTAAATTAAGAATAGTGTTAAAAATTTCAATAAATATAAATAAATAATAGTGTAAATAAAAAAAATGTATTTTATTTTAAAAAAAGCGTGGGGGGCTTTTTAAGATATTATCAAAATGATAATCACTCTACTCATATCTGTCAATAAAACATTTATAACTATTGACACCATGCACCCACGCTTTTTTTAAAATAAAATACATATTTTTTATTTACACTTTTATTAATTTATATTTATTGAAATTTTTAACACAATTTATAATTTAAATTTATTAAAATTTATTTTCTATTTTTTAATTTGGTTTTCTATAAAAAGCGTGTTTTTAGTTTTTTTAAACTATTATTTATTGATCTTTAGATCAGTGATTACACTGATAAAGTTAACCAAGCATTGAAGAGTCTATAGGTATACCGCTGTATACCTTGGTTAAAGTTGATAATCAAAATTGCCAGCTCTTATCGTAACAATTATAATTATTAAGCAGTCGTTAAAATTAAATAAAAATATTTTTATTTTATTAAAAAGTTATTCAATAATTTTTAAAAACAATATATTTTTTACTATAAAATTTTATCAATTTATTGATTCAATATCCTCAATTTTCCTCTTAATAAATCTGCCATGTTTGCACTTGGTGAAAAATTTTGATATTTTAACACAACTCTGTTCAACCGTTGGCCCGAGAAAATTTTCTTATTATTATACATTATTTTACAAAAACACTCTAATGACAACAAATAAAAAAAAATATTTCAGACAAGCTTGAAAAATTATTATTTAAACAAATATCATCTGACTTTAATAAAAATTTCGCGACGCAATGAGACTTCTCACTATATATAAGTTACGAAATTTCCGAATAAACTTCAGGAAATAACTTTGTGCTGAATAAGAGACATGTTGCGCGTTGGAATTTATCTGTGCTTGATCGTTGGCGCTTTTGCCCTTCAATTGGAGCCGGGCTTATGTCCGTCGATTCCTTATCAGGATAAGTTCATTCCATCTAAAGTAAGTTTTTATTTTTAAACTTATTGAAGGGGTGGAACGCGGAAATAGTGAGATATCTGAGTGAGCTTACCTTAGGCGGGAAAAATAAGATATGGTTAGTAGTGGAACCCGGTGTTAGCGGTGACCTAGGATGGAACGTGAAACGGAACTGCCTCTGATTGATATCTCCTCTATACTACTTATATCTCTGTACTGGTATTGGTGTAGTCGGTAAGGACGGTAACCATTGCATAAGTATCTACACATTCCCATATATGCACTAGTAAGTTAAATTACTTTATCGTATAAATTCCGGTCGTTGTTTCAGACGATTAAGTTATAGTGCAATGAATAATATTTTCTACGGAAGCGGGCCCTTCCTCCCGCTTACCCAGACAATTGATTTATCGCTTTAACAATACTATTTTTACCGCATTCTTTTAATACTTTTGTTTCATACGTATTTTGTTTTATTTATACCTTTAGTTCGTTTGTATTATTGTTATCAATTTTATCTTCCATTTAATTAATTGTTTTTTTTTTGAATGACATGTAAAATAGAAATAAATCAAATTTTGCTTTAGCAAATAATGAATTTCCTTAAATTGCACTGTACTTTCTTAACTATTGACGTTATTAAAGATATAAGGTCATTCTGATGTTACACTCATTAAGAGCTTTCATTTGAGTACCCACTAGCATTTTTGATATATTTTTCATCTATACATATATATAAAATATAAAATATATGAAAAATTGATATGGGTACTCAAATGAAAGCTCTTGATGAGTATAACATCGGGATGAGCTTATATATTTAAAAATGTCAATAATTGACAAGATACAAGGTAATTTCTTAATCAATGATAATTAATTAAGCATATATTTAATAACTTTAAAAAATTTATAACAAATAAATGATGACAAAAAAAATGTTTAAAAAAGACAAAATGTAATTTTTTAAGAACAATTTTTTTTTTTCAATTCAATAAAATATTTAATTTTGTACATATTCATATATATTTTGAAGATATAAGCTCATTCCGATGTTACACTCATCAAGAGCTTCCATTTGAGTACCCACATGTATTTTTGATATATTTATCATATATACATATATATATATATATATATATATATATATA
>CAJNRD030001116.1:10286092-10300293 GCA_905319865.3 Cotesia congregata
GGCTTGTCAGAATTGATTGTTCAACTACTACTCCTTTCATAGTCTATCTTAAAAACGTTGTCAAATTATAAATATTCAATTATTTGCGTTATTTTGCACTTCAATCAATTCAAAATTGTTTATATTTTCATGAAAATCACTAATTTGAACTACCAATTCCATCTTTATATATTAATAGTAGGGTCAAAACGTTTTACTTTGAAACCTGTTCAACTACTGGGTACTTTACCTTAGGTAAAAAATTTTTTTTTCTCCCAAATAAATGACTAAAAATTTTGTTTTACTAAATCCTTCTATCAGTGTATCATTTAGAAAAATTCAAGACTGTATAATTTTTTCGAGAGTAATTAATAATTGATAATTAATTATTGTAGGTATAGGAAAAAAACCGATTCACGTATGAATTAATTATTAATACCTGAGGTAATTGAATTATTTTCCCTTTTGGGGTAAGAATTACGATCGATATATCGGAATTCGATGAGGTAGAAAACAATATTCATTATTATTGTCATACTATTTTTTTTTCTTTTTTAATATTAATCATTGCAAGTATTTTATTAAAACTTAAAAAAATAAAATAAATTTGTACTTCGTTTAAGCTTAAATAATCCTTTATTTCTTGATATTAGCAAAGCGGTTGATTTGATAAAAATAAAAGTAAAAAATGAAAGATAAAATATTATTTTTTAATTCCGCTGACTCTTGTTCTGATGTCGAGGTGCATTCACCAGTGGAAATAGAAAATACAAAAATTTTTCACTTCTCATTCTGGGTGTTCAACTCGGTTTTGCCCGTTTCGACTGATGAAACCGAATATTCATGTGGATGTGAACAAAAAAGCCCAGAGTAAATACGATAGTTTTTTTTTTCTTTTTTAATTTTTCTTTTTTGCGAACAATAAGAGAATAGGGACCGAGGAAAAAAAATAAAAAAAATTGGAAAAGCCGTTAATTCTGTTGGTAGTGACATGAGAGTAGAAAGAAATGAAACACCGGGTTCGTTTTTATGTCTGTATATGTGTTATTCGAGGGAAAAAGAATTGGAAGTGTGTATGTGTGTACATATATATTTGTTCTTCGTTGTGTTAGGTGACTAATTGTGCCATTGAATAATCATTGGTGCGGTGACACCTACCATAAATACTGTTCAGGGGCAAGGGGACCTACACACCAGAGGAAACCATTGGAAATCGATTGATATAATGTTTTACTTCGGGGAATAATCATAATCTACTGAAAGCAAATGGGATATTTATTCGATGCTTTTTCCAATCGATATTTAATGTTTCCGTCATTTTTATTGCTATTTACCTTATAAATTTATTTGTTTTTCAGCGTTAAAATACATTAATATCATTTATGATTAACTGAGTATCGAAGTACCGAAAATATGAGCTTTGATTTATTTTTACTGTTGATGTAATAATTAAAATTGCCGAGAGTAAAATTTTCAATTTAAAATTAATTTAAATATTGACTCGGTGCATTGATAAAAGGATTTAGTTCGGAGTAATAAACTGATTTAGTAATTGAATTTTTAGTAATTTATTTGGGAGAAAAAAAAATTTTTTACCCATCAATATTATTTGTTACAGTTTAATAAATTATTTTTTTATTCTAAATAAATTATATTGATATAAACAAAGCCTTGTTACATCAAAATAAATTTTGTTTCCACCAAAGAATATTTAGTAGTAGTTAATAAATATTTCTTTGGTAAGTAGTATCAGTTAGATGGCTATGCTAGACACATAGTGAAGAAATGACCTTGTATCTTGTTAACTATGGTCATTTTTAAAGATATAAGCTCACCATAATATTACACTCATCGAGACCATTCATTTGAATACCCTCATCAATTTTTCATATATTTATATTTATTATATATATGTATATATGGAAAATATATGAAAAATGCATGTGGGTACTCAAATGAAAGCTCTTGATGATTCTAACATCGGGATGAGCTTATATCTTTAAAATATATTTTATATGTTACATAATTAAGAAACGACCTTGTATTTTGTGAACTATTGACATTTTTAAAAATATAAGCTAATCCCGATGTTACACACTTCAAGAACTTTCATTTAAATACCCACATCAATTTTTCATATATTTTATATGTATTATATATAGGTATATATGAAAAATATATGAAAATGCATGTGGGTACTCAAATGAAAGCTCTTGATGAGTGTAACATCGGGATGAGCTTATATCTTTAAAAATGTCAATAATTAAGTACTGACATTACTATCTTGTCAACTAATGATATTTTTAAAGATATAAGCTCACCCCGACATTATACTCATCGAAACCTTTCATTTGAGTACCCACATCAATTTTTCATATATTTTTATATATTATATATATCACATACATATATATATGGAAAATATATCAAAACTGCATGTGGGTACTCAAATGAAAGGTCTCGATGAGTATAATGCCATGGTGAGCTTATATCTTTGAAATATATATATGAAAAATATGTCAAAAATGCATGTGGGTACTCAAATGAAAGCTCTTGATGAGTGTAACATCGGGATGAGCTTATATCTTCAAAATCGTCAATAATTAAGAAAGTACAGTGCAATTTAACGAAATTCATTATGTTACTACAAGCAACTCAATTCTCTTCAACTTAATTTTGTCACATAGTGACTGCGCGATTGCTTGTTTTGCGTAAAACAGTTAGTTTATACGGTAAAATTAGTTAAGAAATAAATTTCTTATATACCGATCAACAATTTATTGAGTAGCAATAAATAATTTGTTAAATACTACTAAATATTTATTTGGCGAAAATAAATGGGCTTTAATAAATCAGTTAGTAACTATTATTATACTAAATATGTGGTAATTAAAGGTTTGTTACTAAACCTCATTAAATAAAATTAATTACAAGGACAAAAACCGGATGAAGACAATTAAAATATTGTCAAAAATGAAAGAGACATTGAAAATAATGAAAAAAGAATGTTTAAAAATGTAAACATAGTACAGAGGGTGTAATTCCTCATCCACATTTATTTTTCAGTGTATAAAAAATTGTAGACTGTAGCGTCTACTCGGGAATCGGAAAATAGAATGAAAACCTACTTTGGAGTAGGTTTTTTCATGCGATTCACTCCCTTTCATTCTCAATGCAATGCTATGGAACTAAACCGAGTAGAGAGTAGAGAGTAAAGAGAGAAAGAGATGTTGCAATGTTGCAACAACCTTTTCCACTAACTTTACTATAATACAACGTTAACGTCTCTGTACATTCGGCAAAAGTAATATATCTGTATATCTGTATACACATTGAGCTCTCTTGCCAGAACCGACACTTGTCTGAGTCTGGAAAACAATAAAAGCTTGAAAGCTTTCAACTCAGGTGATGCCGGCCTTACTATACCTCACAACTACCGAGTTGCGGATATTATATATACCTATGCTTTTTTCATTTACTTCCTTTCTAAGCAGAGTTTACGGAGTTTACCGAGTAGGGAAAGAAGGCCCGCGATCTCATTTTGGTCCGTGCAATACTTCTTTTTTTCGATTTATTTTCGGGCAACTCTTTACTGACTTTTATCTCCAGTTAAAAAGGTTATTTTGTGAATGCCCCTTTTGTTTTTATCTTTATTATTTTTTTTTTTTTCCAAAGGTAGAGCTCTAGAAAAGGACGAAGGGCGGGAGGAGGAGGAGGAGAGAATGATTCATTTGGATTAAAAAGTATTGTGACAGCTAAAGAGGGTGGAAATTTTTTTTAATGGTCCTGGGTTTGTTTCTTAGGGGGAGAGTTTGCTTGTCTTTATTTTCCAGAAGTAATTAAAGGGGTAATTAGTTTAATTTTTGCGGTCGGTGACTTTTTTTTCCCGAGTCTTGTTTATTTACTTAACTTTATATCTTTCTATTGAAATTTTATTACAATAGAAATTTTTAATTAACGAGATAACATAGGGTAATTTATAATTTTTTTTTCTTTACTGTAAAATTAACTTGTTTCATATAAAGTTTAAATTTTAATTAGGAAGCTTGATGTGTAAACAGTCATTAAAAATTTTTAGATTGAATACTGAATTTATATTAATATAATTGAATCGTTTATTTGAGAAACCCCATAAGTCATATGGGGTTTCCATATGACTTATGCGGTTTCTCAAATAAACGATTCAATTGTAAATAAGATATTAATGTTATACGAGCAACCAAGCAGTCACTTTGTAACTTCCATGACTTGTGAAGTATAAATAAATAAAATTTTGCTTCATTAAATAATGAATTTTGTTAAGTTGCACTGTCCTTTCTTAAATATTGGCATTTTTAAAGATATAAGCTCATCCTGATGTTACACTCATCAAGAGCTTTCATTTGAGTACCCACATGCATTTTTGATATATTTTTCATATATACATATATATAATATATATAAATATATGATATATATGAAAAATTGATATGGGTACTCAAATGAAAGGTCTTGATGAGTGTAACATCGGGATGAGCTTGTACCTTCGAAAATGTCAATAGTTCAAAAGATACAAGGTCATTTCTTAATTATGTAATGTATATAATATATATTTTAAAGATAAAAGCTCATCCCGATGCTACACTCATAAAGAGCTTTAATTTGAATACCCACATCAATTTTTTCATATATTTTTATATTTATCATATATATGTACATATATATAATATATAAAATATATGAAAAATTGATGTGGGTATTCAAATGAAAGGTCTCGATGAGTGTAATGCCATGGTGAGCTTATATTCTTAAAAATGTCAATAGTTCTCAAGATACAATATCATTTCTTAATTATATATCTAGAGATAAAGAATTTTGGAATGCAGCCTAAATATCATCATAAATTGACTATCAATAAGAATGATATGAAATAAAAATTTCTGACTAAAGTAAATTTAATTAACTATCGAAATTTCTAGCTTCTATTAAATTAAATGACCTAACATAAGACTTTTTAATTAAAAATTAAACAATAAATGAAATTAAAACAGAGCGTCCAATTAAGAAAATAAAAATAACCAAAAAAAAAGTATCGAGGAATGATCATGAATGATGATGATGATAATGAAAAGAAAAGAAAAAAATCTAAACAAATGTAGGATTATAAATATAAAACTAATTAGTAATTGCAGGTGGTAGTTAGACCGTGTAACCTCTTGGCAGTTATCCTGGTAATCGTGTCATCGACCTCTCATCCATCACTCTCGCCATAGCAGCAGCCCCAGACAACTGACTCAAGTATCACCCTTTCTCTCTCATCCTTCTCCTTTCATACTAAGTTTTATTACAATTACAATTACAATTACAATTACTAACAGAGTTGCTTACGCTCTTAATAATTGCGCGGCGCCTCGAATCATGCCAATTATAATTATGTAGCCTGATTAGAGACTAAGAGAGTGAATGGTGCATGGGAGCCTGCCAGAGCTCAACACGCTAGAATAGTAAAGCGAAGAGCTGTAACTTAATAACACCAGAATAACAGAAAACAGAAAACATAAAACATAAAGCTCATGTTATGTAATATAATGCTAACTCTTGTAAGCCATTCTCATTTGTTCCCTTCGAGCTACCTCAAGGTACAATACACGGGAATGCGTTTGTTTAGGCAAAGTATAAACAGTAAACAGTTAACTGTAACCGAGTGTTGTTTGCTTTAATTCCTCAGGTACGGCTTTTCTGCTACGGGAAAAACTACTCTAAATTTTTGAAGGGTAAATAATTGAACAATATCAAGTGACAAATGCCAAAACATATTTTAATTCTCGAAAAATCTATGGCTTAAATTATATGTGAGTGACTTTAAGAGTGAAAATATAAAATATTAATAATATTTTTACTAGCAACCTTGCAGTCACTAAGTATGTGACTGCAGTGAATTGTGAACTATAAATAAATAAAATTGGGATTTATTAAATAATGATTTTTGTTTCATTGCACTGTACTTTCTTAACTATAGACGTTTTTAAAAATATAAGCTCATCTCGATGTTACGCTCATCAAGAGCTTTTATTTGAGTACCCACATGCATTTTTGATATATTTTTCATATGTACATATGTATAATATATATCAATATATATAAAATATATGAAAAATTGATATGGGTACTCAAATGGAAGATTTCAATGAGTGCAATCTCGGGATGAGCTTATATCTTTAAAAATGTTAATAGTTCACGAGATACAAGGTAATTTCTTAATTATATAACATATATGATATATATTTTAAAGATATAAGCTCATCCTGATGTTACACTCATCAAGAGCTTTCATTTGAGTACACACATGGATTTTTGATATATTTCTCATATATACATATATGTGATATATATATAAATATATAAAATATATGAAAAATTCATGTGGGTGCTCAAATGAAAGGTCTTCGTGAGTGTAACATCAAGATGAGTTTATATCTTTAAAAATGTCAATAATTCTCAAGATACAATTTCACTTCTTAATTACTGACATTTTTTAAGATATAAGCTCATCCCGAAGTTACACTCATCAAGAGCTTTCATTTGAGTACTTACATGCATTTTTTATATATTTTTCATATATATACATATATATAAATATATAAAATATATGAAAAATTGATGTGGGTACTCAAACGAAAGGTCTCGATGAGTGTTACATCGAGATGAGCTTATATCTTTAAAAATGTCGATAGTTCTCAAGATACAAGGTCATTTCTTATTCATGTATCTAGAGATTTTTCGAATACAGTCTAAATACTTATCATAAATTTAAACTGTTCTGAGTCTAAAAATTGTCAAAAGCTTATTGACTAGAATTTCAATTGAAAAACTTTGCTTTATTTATTACAAGAGTGTAAGGGGGGTAAAAAATGAAGTTAGTTTGTAGTATTATCGAGCTGACTAATTAACCAAGCCCTATAGTGTAGTTACTCCGTATACCAGAAGGGAGAGGGAGAAGTAATGTGTCAAAGTTGTGAATTAAATCGTAGCGAATTCATAAACTCCTGGGGCTGTTACCGAGTTTCCAAGTGAAAGTTACAAGTTGGGGTGTCGGTAGCGGTAGCGCTGTTGCTGTTATTGTTGCGCTCGGTTCCGGTGGGTTGTTTAGAGGTGGTAATGGGAAATATGTTCCAGGTGTCAGCGGGCTAAAGGATGTTAAGGTGGAAATACCCGAGGCGGTCGCAGTCGGGTCTCAAGTGACGCTCACATGCCGGTACGACCTCCAGACCGACGTTCTCTACGCGGTCAAATGGTACAAGGGCAAGGACGAATTTTACAGGTTTGTGCCCAAGGAACTGCCCCCACTTCTCGTATTTGGGAACTTATTTGCTCACAATATTGATGTAAGTAATTGACTTTTAATTATTTTTCCCAATCTTTGGCTCAAATTTTCTGAATTTAATTTTTTCTTTTAACTATTGATGGTAAAAAAAAAATTTTGTAATGGACAAATTGTGTACCCCAGGCTCCAAGTTTAAATATAAATAAAAAATAAAAGTTCGACTCGTATAAAAGGGCATGGAATTTCCTACCTTTTTATAACTTACTAACAAAAAATAGCTTTTATATATCTGTATGAATATATTCATGAATCTAACAAAGGGTTTTTAATTTCGAAATAAAACTTAATGAAACTTAAGCATTAATGAATTTTTTTCCATTTTCCGAACATACTTTTTCATATAAAACTTTTTTTATATTTATTTTAAGTAATTCAACAATAATAAAAAACAAAGTTAATTTTTTTAAGGTCTTTGTACTTAGAGAAAAATTTATTAATTTAAGAATTTTTTTACTCAAATTAAAAAGATGAAATTCTTCAAAATTATTTATTTGATTTAAGACATATATAAAATCGGTTTTTAGTTCGAAAATACTCTATTTCTAGATACATAATTAAAAAATGACCTTGTATGTTGTAAACTATTGACATTTTTAAAGATATAAGCTCATCGTGATGTTATACTCATCAAAAGCTTTCATTTAATACCCACATCAATTTTTCATATATTTTATATATTTATATATATGTATATATGAAAAATATATCAAAAATGCATGTGGGTACTCAAATGAAAGCTCTTAATGAGTGTAACATCAGGATGAGTTTATATCTTTAAAAATGTCAGTGGTTGACAAGACACAAGTTTATTTTTTAATTATTGATATTTTTAAAGATATAAGCTCATCCCGATGTTACACTCATCAAGAGCTTTCATTTTTTCATATATATTATATATATGTATATATGAAAAATATATCAAAAATGCATGTGGGTACTTAAATGAATGCTCATGATGAGTGTAACATCAGGATGAGCTTATATCTTTAAAAATGTCAATAATTAAGAAATGATTTTGTATCTTGTGAACTATTGACATTTTTAAAGATATAAGCTCATCCCGATGTTACACTCATCAAGACCTTTCATTTGAGTACCCACATCGATTTTTCATATATTTATATATAAATATATGTATGTATGAAATATATATAAAAATTGCATATGGGTACTCAAATGAAAGCTCTTAATGAGTGTAACATTAGGATGAGCTTATATCTTTAAAAACATCAATAGTTAAGAAAATACAGTGCAATTTAAACAAAAGTCATTATTTAATGAAGCAAAATTTTTGTTTATCTATAGTTCACAAATTATAGTTCACAAATCACGGCAATTACATAGTGACTGCATGGTTGCTAGTTTGCATTAATTATATTACATTTTAATAACGTTTATTATAAAATACCAAATTCTATCACAGCTTATGATTATATTTTATATTTTTGAATATTATAAACGTTAATTTATTCAGTGAATTTAATTATTATCATGTATTCCAGCTATAGGGTTACAAAAAGTGTCAAAAGAAAATAGCTATTTTTTGCTTTTTTATTTTAAATAAATATTTGTCAACAGTTAACAAATATTCATTAACCATTAATAAATATTTATTAACAGTTAATAAATCTTATTAAATGTAAACAAATCCTTCTATCAATGTAGAAAAGGGGAAAAACTTTTATTTTATAATACTTATCGGAAAGTAGGTACTTAAAGAGACAAGAAGTTGATTATAACGTTGTAAAAAAAAAAAGATACTACAATAATAATCATAATAATAATAATAATAATAATAATAATAATAATAATAATAATAATAGACTATTATAGTCCGCATGATTGAAACTCGATCATGTGTACCTATAACGCGTTTGTGCTACTTAATTTAAGTGCAGAGTTCACTCGGGAATTCCCACACAGAGGAAACACACACGATATAGGTACACAAGCAAGTCCTATCGGTGTACTTGATGCTGTAACATCACTCGCTTTATATGACGACAAGTCAAAGAGCATCCGGATTTCTCTCTCGCTCCACAATGAATATGCCAATAACATAACCTCAATATAATTACCAGCATAATATATCCACACACGTTTTATACACAGTACGTGATCCGCAGGACTTATTGCCCCGACACAGTACATATATATCAATCGCTAATGAGCGTAAGAGCGATCCCATTGAAAAAGTCTATATGGGAAACCAGCCTGGATTTCCACATGGCGATTTTGGATAGATTCCCATATGGTTTCCTAAATAGAAATCCAGGGTAAGATCCTACATAGACTCCCATATGAATCAGGCGAAAAAAAGTTTATTTAAAAACTTAAAAATAATTATGAAGTAATTGCTATTAATTGAAATTAATTTTAAATAAATAATAGTTTAAAAAAACTAAAAACACGCTTTTTATAGAAAATCAAACTAAAAAATAGAAAATAATTTTTAATAAATCTAAATTAAGAATAGTGTTAAAAATTTCAATAAATATAAATTAATAATAGTGTGAATAAAAAAAAAATTATTTTATTTTAAAAAAAGCGTGGGTGCATGGTGTCAATAGTTATAAATGTTTTATTGACAGATATGAGTAGAGTGATTATCATTTTGATAATATCTTAAAAAGCACCCCACGCTTTTTTTTAAAATAAAATAATTTTTTTTTTATTTACACTATTATTAATTTATATTTATTGAAATTTTTAACACTATTCTTAATTTAAATTTATTTTCTATTTTTTAGTTTGGTTTTTTATAAAAAGCGTGTTTTTAGTTTTTTTTAAACTATTATTTATTTTTTACGTTTTAATTTGGTTTATTTATAAAAGCGTGATTTTTTAGTTTTTTTAAACTATTATTTGTTTTGTAGAATTAAAATTCTCCTTAGTATTCGAAAATTTGTCAATCTTAGAGAAATCGGCTAAAGACAATTATTGGAAATTAAAATTAACATCAAGTCCTGTCTTATCGACTGTAGAGAAAAAATATAAAAAATTAAAATTAAGTTTATTACCTTATCGACTATAGATGAAAATTATATAAATTAACAAAAATCATATTTTGCAAATTGAAAAATGGAATAATTCTATCAAATTAGTGTATTGTCATCGGTCCTCGATAAATCTACTAAGTTTAAACGAAATCTGGCCGTTTAAAGTGGGTCAAAATCGCGCCCAAAGAAGTCGGTTACAAACATACAAACATACAAACATACATATAGGTGAAGCTAATACAAAGCGTGTAAAAACGGATTTCGTAATTTTATCTAATGAAAAAACTGCTGGCGTCTGATGGACTTGAACCCGGTACCTCATGGTTGACAGTCTTCTACGCTATTCACTGGCCTAAGTCACGTTCTTACAAGGTCTATGTTTATTCCACTTGTATAAATTCACTACAAGAATCCATACTTCCGATATTTTTGATAGGGATCATAAAAAGCCCGTGATCATTTATTACCTGATACTTTTATTACCCGAAAAAAGCGATAAAATAATTTTTCCTTTGTTGAAAAACGGAAACATGTATGACGGGCGAGGGTGAAAAAAGGGTGGAGGATGCTTTTCGGCAATACACAGCACGGCGCCCCTGGTCAACCACTGCGCGTAAATTGTGCTTGTACTATTCTGAGCGAACAAGAGGAGGATTGTTGAGGGGAGGTGTTACTATTACTATTGAACAAAATTTCAATGCGCGTGCCAGTTACATACCGGGAAACCCGACTAAATTGATTGTAGATGATTTACATCCTGCTACGGGTATTATATATGTATTAAATTAATGAATTTCATAAATTTTGTTATTATATATGCTCATAGTAATAACAGTACTGTACTATACAGCATGGTAGTATGTTATTACGAATATGGGTAATAGTTCAAAGCCAAAGAGAAATTTTCAATAGACAAACTAACCACTGGGATAAACTTTATTAATAATAATAATAATAATAAATCATTGGTACTATATTATCATTAATTCATTACTTTAATTGATTTCATTCGTTACAAAGGATTAGATTTTCTGAGTGTAGATTTAATGTTGAAATCCTCGGACAGTACACGGAAAATGAATTATCTAGAGCTTGGAGCCGTAATTAACGAAATTCTATTCCTCTATGACAATTTGAGCCGCTAAATTATATTATTATAATTATAAATTGTTCAAATAAATGATGATAATAAATGATAATAATTCAATCCACTAAATAAATTAACATTTTTAATATTTAAAAATATAAAAGATAATTATGAGCTGTAATAGAATTTGGTATTTTACAATAAACGTTATTAAAATGTAATATAATTAATGCAAACTAGCAACCTTGCAGTCACTGTGTGATTACCGTGACTTGTGAACTATAAATAAACAAAAAAAATTTGCTGCATTAAACAATAACTTTTGTTAAATTGCACTGTATTTTCTCAACTATTGACGATTTTAAAGATATAAGCTCATTCCGATATTACACTCATCAAGAGCTTTCATTTGAGTACCCACATGCATTTTTGATATATTTTTCATATATACATATATATAATATATATAAATATATAAAATATATGAAAAATTGATGTGGGTACTCAAATGAAAGATCTCGGTGAGTGTAATGTCATGGTGAGCTAATATCTTTAAAAATGTCAATAGTTCACAAGATACAAGGTCATTTCTAAATAATGTATCTAGAGATAGAGTATTTTCGTACTAAAAACTGATTTTATCATACGACCATCCTGGAGTTAAAATTTTTTCATCAGTGTGAAAAGATAAAAATAAGTGAGAATTATATTTAAAAAAATCTTTTGAATGAATTCTTGTATAGTAAACGTAAATTGTTTAACCGACAATAAATAAGAGTAATAAAAATTGATTACAGAGGACCACAAGTGATGCTCACCATGTAACGATAACGAACGTAACAAACGAAATGGAGGGAAAATATCGCTGTGAAGTAACGAACGACATACCGGACTTTCATACACTGCGAAAAGTTGGATACATGCACGTAGTCAGTGAGTAGTCGACTCGACAAAGTATAATAATAGTAATAAGGAAAAAAATAATTAAAAAATGCTTAAAAGAACAATAAAATATAATGTTAGTTTAAATTGAGTGTAGAATAGTTGAGTTAATATTAAAGGTACATAAGGTATAAGTTGGAAATGGTTGAATCGTCGACGTAGACGTTACGCGCCATTTCAGATCCTCTGTAGGAGCAAAGTACCTTATACACCTTTACTTATATACCTTATAGTAGTAACAGTGTAAGAGTACCTCCAGTTTTTCCCAGTGGAACATTCTCAACAGATAGGGCTATATATTTCCAGGTCTACCTCAAGGTAGTCCCGAGGTGCTCGTTGAGAAGCAGAGATACGCGATTGGGGAGACAGTCAAAGCCAACTGTACCACTCCACCCAGTAATCCAGCCACTAATGTCACTTGGACTGTCAACGGAATTCCGGTAATACTCTCCCTTTTTTTCTGTCTATATTCTTTCTTCTTTTCTTTATATTACTATTGCCCTTGCTATTACTATTACTGTTCCTATCCTATTTCCGTTCGTTATATTACTTCTCAAATAAAAACTAATGATAATTAGATCTTCTGGATCAAATCGACCCGCTAACTTTCTATTCTATTATTATTATTACTCTATTTTTAATTACTTCTTTTTAATAAGTTTATTAACTGTTTTACTTAAAGTTTACTGACTAACAAGTGGGTTTCAATTAAGTCAATTATAATTTAAATGAACAATTTTAAAAAGACCGAGAGATTTTTTATTATTTAATAAATTATTTTTTGTTATTTAATACATCACGTTCTTAAAGATATAAGCTCATCCCGATGTTAAGCTCATGAAAAGCTTTCATTTGAGTACCCACATGGCATTTTTTATATATTTTATATATATATGATGTATGTAATATATATAAATATATAAAATATATGAAAAATTGATGTAGGTACTCAAATAAAAGGTCTCGATGAGTGTAATGTCAAAGCGAGATTATATCTTTAAAAATGTCAATAGTTCACAAGATACAAGGTCGTTTCTTAATTATTGACATTTTTTAAGATATAAGCTCATCCTTATATCACACTTATCGAGACCTTTCATTGAAGTACCCACATGGCATTTTTTATATATTTTATATATATGATATATGTAATATATATAAATATACAAAATATATGAAAAATTGATGTTGGTACTCAAATGAAAGGTCTCGATGAGTGTAACATCAGGATGAGCTTATATCTTTAAAAAGCTCAATAGTTCACAAGATACAAGGTAATTTCTCAATTATGTATCTAGAGACTACTTTCGAATGCAGCCTAAATATCATATTAAAATAACCATTGATGAAAATGATATAAAACCTCGAAAAGGCACAAATGCTAAGGCCTTTTTAATAAATATTTCGAGGACAAATGCGATAAAATTTACAAAAAACTTACCCAGCGCCGCCGGTGAAAAAAAAAGACAGCCCTTTAATTAACAAGCCGTAAACTCTAATCCGTGGAGTCTCGTCCCCCTAGCTTTGAAAAATATAATGTTAGACACATTTATAACTCATCCAAGTTTATTGCATTACCCCGGTACGATGAAATTTAGTAATAACCTAGGAAATATATTAACGTAAATGTTATGTTATAGTCCCAGTGTGGGATGCAGCAAAAGCTTAAAGCATGAGAATATTACAGTAGTATAGTTGTGTTGTGTTGGGTATAGCTAGTCGCGGTTGCATAACAAGATGCCATTTCACGAATTACTGAGCCACTACTACCTTGGGAAATATATATATATATATATATATATATATATATATATATATATATATATATATA